>JAYMGJ010000767.1:0-25688 GCA_037178675.1 Scleroderma bovista
TGCGTTGCGGTGTCCAATCTCATCCAGAACGATCCATCGACCCGCAGGCTACTGCAGGGTAAAAATGTCGTCGGATCACTGATCACGCGACTATCAGACAGCGAGGAAGAAGTTTGGATTGAAGCGGCCGGTGCTTTGCGGTGGGCCAGTGAGACATATGCGCGTGTGGACTATCTAATCGGTTGAATACAGGAATCTATGCATCGACGGTGGATACGATATATGCGCTGAGATGTACAACAAAAACATACTAGCACCCTTGAATACGTTTGTACTCAAAGTGAGTCCTTGATAGGCTACGCCTATACACTCACCAACCGATTGCTGGCATTTGCAAGATATCCTCGTCTTTGACCCAGTTTCTTCTCTCGCCAAAAGCTCTTCCCGAAAACGCAAGAAGAGTGGTATACGAATTTGCAGAAAATGTGATCACCATATTCTGGTGCCTTTCGTGAGTATCCCCGGACTTCCGAGTCACCCCCTGTTCGAGCGTTATCAGTGAGACGTCAAACAAGGCTTTGAACGCGATCAATTCCATGAACCTGGTCCCTTTCCTCATGTCGTTCCTGGCGGCCAGAGACAAGCTCCCTGCCGCCACTGTCACCGCAGCAGGCAAGTTATCGGACCGGTCCAGTTTAATTGAGGAGTAACAGGCTACTTCATCTCAGCACACAGTCTTTACGTTCTTACAGATGACAATCCGCCAACGATCGATGCCATACGCTCTAATGCGGAATACATGTCGTGCCTTTTAGCCATCATCCGTGATGGCGAGAATGCTTCAATCGAGAAGAATGGCGACGCATCGAATGATCGTTTTGTGATGCTCAATGTTTTGTGTTGTGGCATGTTCTTTTCTATTTTATTACAGCGGATGCCCCCTAACCTCCCTTGAAGGGATTCTTGGCAACTTATGCCCGCTACCACTACCCAATGCACTGTCATCACTGGACGTAAACAAGGACCTTGTTTTTCCTCTTCTGCAACCTGTAATTTCCTCCGTATCACTTGACACGGCTGTACAGGAAGTGCAAGATCTTGTGACGCGCCGGGTAGTTGAAATGACTCTTTAATTGTGACTTTGATTTATTTCTTGCCACAGGCAGGCGAACCTCGGGAGATCGAAAAGCTCTCACTGAAGCATTTACCCAAATCTGATCACAAATCACCGACCGAGCTTGAGCTGGGGCGTTTGGAAACCCGTCTCAGAACCGTGCAACTCGCGCTAGAAATCTTGACCGGTGCATGCGCAACATTGCCGGATCCGGTTATACATACGGCTGGAGCCGAAAATGATAATGAAGAAAATGGAGGTCAGTTATTTTTTGCCATTGACGATACTCAAGACTGAACTTTCTAAGACGAGGATGCGGGTATGGATGATACCACGATGGAGGATGGTACGACCTTTGATGATATCTCACAGCAAGCAAATGGCGGCTCTCACTCGCTCACTGTTCCTGCGCTCGTTCAGCCTCTTTTGTCGCTGATCCAGCCGACCCCTCTTTCATTTCCACCGTCGTCTAATCCGTCGTGTTATCCACCGATAACATCCGCTCTAAGTGCTATCCATGTCAGCGCCTTCGAGTGCTTAAATAACATGTTCCTATCACTTGCTACGCATCCGCACCCATCAAACATGGCCGATGAATCGACGGGTCTAACCATCTGGGGTGAGATTTGGGCCTCATTATCCAAAGTTGGTCTGGACATTTCGCCTGGCCAGGAACGTAAACGGGAAATTTGGGAGATTGCCGTGGGCGTGCTCTGGGCTGTCGGCAAGATTTGGAAGGGAAAACTCGTGCGTTTCAAATACCTTCCATCAATGAGTGTCGTGAACGGTACTGAAATACACGAACGTAGGTTCCCGATGAGGGGCACGTACAAATCTTGATGAACATGTGTGATTCCAGTGCAGACCCACAGGTGCAGGTCAAGTGCATTGGTGCACTGGAATGCCTTGCGCAACATGCCACCAGTGTAGTTGCCAACAGGGTACGTTATTTTAGCGACCTCAGATGCCAAATGCTCAACCCCGAAAAGGTTATTTCGTCATACCTCCTCAACATCCTCCCCACAGCCTCGGCATCATCGAAAGGCACTGAGCCTCTTCTCCAGGCCGTGTCTGCGCTGATCGACATTTATTCGGATGAAACACTTCCGTACGACGTCAACTTCCAAGAAGGAAGGTTTGAGGAGAGACTGGCACAAAGCATGGAGGGAGTTAGAAAGACAGTGAGGGCGATAGATCGGCGAAGAGAGCCTGATTTAAGGCTAAGAGGAGAGGAAGTGAGAGATAATTTAACGGCTTTCATAAGATACCGGAGGGGGCTCTAGTTCTGTCGTTGAAACGAATGTCACTTTCAGCGTCTCTCGCCGCTTAGTTTTGGATAAGGGTGATGTGATTTAATTCATGTGAAATCGTACGATTGATGGGACCAAGCACAGTAACCATCATTCATGCTGCGGCGGACTTTTCATCCCTGGCCTTCTCCATTCATTACTTGCTATCGGATCAGATATGAATTGGACAGCCAGGCGATCGTTGAACTTCAACCATCACACGACTGTCCAACAATAGAAACAGAGAGTGTCATCATTGTGAATAGCCGAATGCTAACTCGCCTGGAGGTGTGATAGCTGACCTAAAGCCAGACGCTAAACGAAGGAAGATAAGTCGTTGCTCTAGATTAGAATGAAAGCATAGCCTGGCACAGCATGTACATAGTTCTCTAGGGTAGCCTAGGGTCCTATGTCGGGCCGAATAATTCCATGAAAAAGGAGATATGGCGATGGATCATTCACTGGGGGGATTTCAGACATTCTGGAAGGATTTGATAAATCTGATTAAGACAGTTAGCACACATGAGTGAGACGGTGACTTTGGGTAATTCCAAAGACATGGTTGTGCGATGAGTGGACTGGACTGCAATGTCGGATCCGTAGCCACAAGAAGATCATTGACGCGGGATAATACATACGATGTGATAGATAACAAAAGGGATTTGACCAGAGGACGCACTAAGGACTATTATGATAGGATGAACCAAAACAAACTTGGTTGCTGAACCATATACCAGCTGGGAATGGAAGGCTCTATTAGCAAACGCAATACACTGCCTTCCGTCTATGGAAAGTAGTGAATGCCATATTGGGTTATGTTGGGGTTCGGGTGGATTGGATGGTCCGTGCACAGATGGAAGATATAAAAGGCCCCTTGGAAGAGGTGGAATCTTCATACTTACCTTGATGGCACAAGCCCCTTCATGGCTCTGGGTCTGTGGGCCACGGGGACCTTCCATAGCACGGCGACCTTGTCCTCAGAGGGTGCCTGTGGTTTGTATGGGCTTCGGCTCATGCACCGTCTCAATATTTTCCAGTCCTGCCATGGCCACTCTGGCTGGGCAGGCCTCTTGTTTGTTGCTTGGGGGTCCTAACCCTAACCCTATTTCATCATTGCAACATAATATCATCGGTAGTCGCTGATGTCCCCTAACTCGTGTCTCACTTTTTGTCATGTCTGACGAGTTCGACGAATTCGACCTCTCTGAGTTCACCCCAGAGGAATTCGCTTTGGTTGATACCAACATCTTGCGAATGTTGAACTCAGATCCTCAGTCCACTCCTAGAGAGACCTCGTCTGCTGCTCCGGCACTAGACGTAGTGTTGGAGTCTAACGAACCTTCATCACCAAAGCCGCAAGGTGCCCCCTCCAAAATGACTTATCCATTCCAGCCTGCAACAGAGGACAGCCCATACACGCGGTTCTGTTCATGGAAAAAGACCTTCGCTGTCACTGAGTTAGTCTTCCCACTCTGGTAAGTAGGCGTAATGCTGTCGAATTTTTGGGTGTCACTCAGTCTCTTATCAAGGTGTGAGATTCAATATGAATATGGGCTCTGGGGCGAGATGCGCAAACCATTGCATCTGCGACCGGAGACCTTCATATCTCGGAGAGGCAAGACAATGCGTGTCCAGCGCGACAGGGCTGTGACCAGCAACCGCAGACTTAAGCGTGGCAAAGTAACGGCCTTTCTTTGGTACGCGACTAAAAATGATTAATGTTTTTTTTTCTTTTCTTTCTTTCCATACAAGTCGACTCATCAAGCTTTGGAAGATGAACATCGTCCCAAAAAGCTGGTAGTAACAACAAACACACCCGAAGAACGCTTCGGTTTGCGGTGAGTGTGGTCTAACATTCGCCATAGTTTAGCTCATGTGCAGACTCGTGCAATTAATCACCGGCTTTAACGAGATCATTGTCGGAGGCAAGACGGTAAGCTATCACTCTCATCTATCCTTCTGATGCTCAGTCGTAGAACCAGAGAGAATTGCCCGTCTTCGGAATCATCCATGGCTACCCTGTCCTAGGTTTTATCGTATGTCACCAAAGACAATCGTTGTCTTGCAAAGACTGACCACAGCTCAAGGATGAGGTTGTAAAAATCGGGTTTTCAGATATCAAAGAACAAACCTCCGATGATAAAGTTTCACAATCTGGTTCTCCCCTCCGAAAAAGACAGCGCACGACATCCCCATCATCTTTCGATCACTCAGCTTCCAATCCATCGGATTCTGTCTCAAGTAACGTTCATTCCACACCCCAAACTGACGTCCCACAGTTGCCGCATGTTTCCTCGCAGGACGCTTATGCACTCCGACTCATTGACTACAAGACCCGTCGAGCAGAGTACTTGCCCCCTGAAGAAGATAGTCTGTCTCCAAAACTTCAGCTCATGCTTTATCATCGTATGCTGACAGCACTGTTGATGCCCGAGACAATCGACTTTGAGTATCTTTGGCGTTTTATGGAACTCGATCCAACCAAGCCATTCTCTTCCGATTTCGTTCGTGATGTACAAATGGAAGACAGCTCGTCGGCGGAAAAGCTCCACATGGACCTCCATTATTTGGTATCGGAATGGGTTTCAGTTGTCCAGGAACAAATGGGCCATTTACAGGGAGTAAACGCGGATCTTCAATTGATTTACCGTCGGGCACTAGACCTTGACAATTCCGTCGAAATAAATGAACCGTTGCAGGCTTTAGCGCTTCAGGAGGAACAGGAAGTTACCCGCGCCATCACACAGAAGCTACGCCAATTTGGAAAGGACGGAGAGGATGCTAATAACATTGCCCGTGAGGTTGTGCAGAGGATCCGCGCTACGTATCCCCCTGAATGTTCCCCTTCAGTCTGGTCGCAGGCTATTAATTCCGG
Source organism: Scleroderma bovista (assembly GCA_037178675.1). NCBI lineage: Eukaryota > Fungi > Basidiomycota > Agaricomycetes > Boletales > Sclerodermataceae > Scleroderma > Scleroderma bovista. The sequence goes on from JAYMGJ010000767.1 coordinate 5,219, forward strand.
TCCTGAGCAAGAGGATGTACATCTCGTGTGGGCGATCCAGGAGTCTTTGCTGTCCTGTGCAGAACTCGCGAAGAAGGCTTCAACCCTCCCCAATAAGAGCGTCGCTAACGGTGAGTATATTCTTTCCTCTGATCGATGTAAATGACGCTTGATCCCCAGGAAATACTTCGTGTGGTATGTCTGGATCACTGGAAGCAAAGCGCCATGATGCACCCCAAGATATGTCAAGAATGTCGCCAGTTATCGGGACGAGGACGTTCCGAATGGACGATGGTCAACTTGACGCTTTTCTTCACGATATTCTTCAATGGTGGCTGGGAGGTCGTCCTGCCAAAGGAGTCTCGGTTACCAATTCCTATCGGTGCTTGTGAGTGGCACTGCTCTCCCTCTGTCCACATGACTCAATCAAGTTCAGTACTTGTGAACATCAAAATTTGTGCGAGTGGAGAGAGGAAAAAGCGAAGGAGGCTGTCGTCGCACTTGAAAAGAAAAAGCTGGCTAATATCGCATGAATTTTATGTAAGAAAGGTTACACAGCTATTTGGCGGACATCTTCACTTCGGAGTGTGGCTGCACAAATTTATTGTCACTTGGGACGTTCTAGATTACTCCTCGTCTTGGGTACTATTTTTTTGTTTTGTATATGTAGGAGACTCGTATGAACACTACGGAATTTAGACGCTTCCCATATGATCTGACCTGACGAGTAGATCGTATCCATATGTGGAAGGCGGAGACGCCGTTGCGAAGCTGCCACTATCTGTAACTTACTTGCATTGTACCCATACTCTAATGGATGGTTGGGTAGACTATTTGCACTTCTCGTTTCGCGGTGAACACATCCTCTTCGGCTCGCTTCGGTTGGGATCTTTCTGGACGTTTGTGTTGAGCAGCTTACTAGTTAGTGCGATATGTCTGTTTGAAAGGTGGGGGTACCTTTTACCGTGGATATGACGCTGAGGCACAACACAGGTTTCTGACCGCCCTCTCAAACCAGTACTTCCAGCCGTGTTGGGCGTCTCGCTCTCGGATCCTCAGTGCAGGGTGGAACGCCTCCCTGTATGGACTTGTGACTCTATGTAGACTGTGGGTAACTTTGCACGTCACAACATTTTCTGTGTTCTCTGAGGGCGTCCAAAACAGACTGTATATGCTTCTAGCCATGTCTTATCAAGTTGGGTGAGTGACCTTGACAACTGGTTGCATGGACAATTGAACTCGGAGCTTCGTCCGGGATCCCAGAATAATTGCTGTCATTGTACGCCATTCTGGTCTTGCAACCGCGTCTTGAAGTGACGATTTATCTGATAGGTCATCTCATTGTCAATAGGGCAATTCTTCGTCGAATACTGTAATCATCCACAAGTGGACCCAGATGTACAGTGAGTTATGACGGTTCGTCGTATGAGGTTATCTCCCGTAATGAGATTTCCAGTGTACAGGAAGCGCTCCTAGGATCACCCAGACATCGCCAAAATCGCACTAAACCCAAACCAGACTCGATTTTTATTCATCCTTATCACTCTAATTTGGCTCGAGCGGATGCTGCCGCCTTCGAACTCGGTATTACTGGCGACACGGAGTTGGTTGCCGGAAACAAACCCGCAGATGATCAAGGTTGGGAACATGGTAAAGGCAGAGATGTTGCCAGAGAGTTATTCGGGGGTGGCTAACATAATGCGCTGGCATGTCATACCATTGCCAACGTTTGTTATTTCGGGCGCAATCATCTTTGCCACCTTGGAAGATGTCATCATGACATAAATTAGATCGTGAAGCTCTCAAGAAAGAACTAAGTACACAAAAAAGAAGTGCTGTGACCAAAAACATCTTTGTAACTCTTGTAAATTCCATTAACCGAGACCAGCTCGTCTAGTAACATATCCTCTTCGCGGCACCTGGCTGCGCGCTGAGTCGGCTTCCTCAGATTTCTTTTGCCATTGATCAATGAGTTTTCCAACACCTTGATAAGTTTTCTCCGGAGATGGAGAGCGTCGCTGTTCTTCAGGGGGTACGGCTGCTTTGTTTGTAATAGAGGGAGAAGGTAGTCCATCAATTGGCCCCAAACGCCCGGTGGAAGACGGCAGAAGCTTGCAACTTGGACCATTCGGCAATCCGGTCACACAGGTGGACACGGCGGTTGAACTAGTTGTAGTCAAAACACCTGGTGAGACCCACTTGTCCGCGTCTTTATTTAGCGACAGATCTTCCGCAGGCCGCGAAGAATTGAATCTAGAGACAGAGGGAGAGTGATTGGAGGGTTGTGTTGGCCGAGTTGTAGCCACTGAGGATGTGATCTGAGGACCTAGTTTCAAGCTTGGTGACTTAGGGAGAGATGACCCATGCCCGCCAGTTTTCACACTAGCATTAATTGCCTCGTATCTTTGAACCATGTCTGTGATAGACGTTCGACGGACACCATTCTTTCGGGATCCATCTTGTGGAACAGAGAGACCGCCTGGCGTTGGAGGTGTATCTGACTTTCCATCGGAAATTGGTTTCGTCACAGGGAACAAAAGAAGAGATTGAGGTCGAGCATGGGAAGACGAAGGCGCAGGAGGTATAGACGAGTTGAAAGCCGACAGTTGTTTGGTATGTGATACAGGGGAACGACGTTGGTCGGATGTTCTGCTGGGTGGACGAGGTAACTCGGCATTCCCACTACCTTGAGATGTGCGGGGCTGCATGCGCCGGGGTGAACTAGCGCTAGGCTTCATGGCTGAAGGAACTGCAATAGACGAACGCGGGTTCACATCGGCGTCTTCGCTGAGGCCCCGGATAACAGAGTCCGGAGCTACATCTTTCAGCCTTTCCTTTGTCTGCACCACTCCGCCTCCCCAAAGATCAACAAGATCATGGACAGAGCTTTGTCTTCCTTTGCGTCTGCGTACCGAGCCCCTTTGGGCCAATTTGGACGGCGCTATACCAAGAGCGTCTTCTGGGCTTTCTTCATCACTGGATGACGATTTTCCCTCTCGGGTAACTGGTGAAGTCCGCCGACTTTCTGCCACCTTTTCCATCGGTGATGCGAAAGTTTCTGTGGTCAAACCATAACGATTAAGGGGTTTAGTAGCTCCGAAAGGATGAGAAGGGATATCAGGCTCCTTCCTGCTCATAGAAGACATAGCACTCGTGCGCAATTCGTGTTCTGGTGACCGCGGTCTGCGTGAAGATGACTTGCCTGGAGAAGGCGGAGTAGGCACCCTAAGCGGGAGTTGTCGACCAGTTATACCTTCTTGTGGTGACGGAAAGCGGGTTGTATTCTCCTCGATAAATGACGACCGTTTCTTCGTAAATTCACGTAGTACAGGTGTCCCCGGGACTTGTATATCTACGAGCCCCCGCTCCTTTGGAGATAACTGGTTGTCGAGTTCCGCAGTAAACCAGTCTTTGGATGCTTGGACTGTCGGGGTCGGTGGGTGCCTGGATGCTGAGGTACCTGCAATATCAAGAAGTCCAGTTGGTTGCTGCACTGGCAACTGTGCAGGGGTCGTTGCAGTATGCTGCCCAGGTAATGACAAGGGATACTGAGCTAAAAGACTAGGGCGCTTAGGTAGGGGCGCATCGACTCCTTCCGACGGGAAAAATCGTTGGTCTTCTCGCAAAGCAGCACCCAAGATTTGGTCAGAGTGGACATTACGTTGGGAAAACGAAGATGGCGTGAGGAGCTGCGACAGAGGGGAATGGGAAAGAGCCGGCATCTCTGACACATTGGTCTTCTTCTCAAGGGACAAGTGAGAGGGACGGACTGCGGGAGCGAAAGTCGCATCGATCTCTTCCACCGACGGGAATCTCGACTCCGCCGACACATCGAGTAGCTGACGTGGCTCGGACGGCTTTCCAGCAGTCAGTGGTATAGACTGGATGGAAGGGCTGGATCCCCACGACGAACTAGCATGGGAACGAGGGGAGGACGTTGGCCTGAAGCCAGGAGACGATGACTTCGCTGTGGTAAGCGAGGGATTTGGTGTAATCGAAGGACGGTGATAATCGCCGAAGGTAGCCAAACCTGTTCTTAGTTTGCGTGCCTCCCCCAATGTCGGCGCTTGAGACACCGTTATCGGTAGCCCTAAGCCATCGAAGGCATCCTTTCCCTTAGAAATGACGACCTTTGTAGGTCGGGAGCCTTCCAGAGGTGATGCAAATTTCGAGGGCGTTGACTTCCCTTTAGTTGTAGTTGGCGCGCCTACACCGGAACCTAGCTTCGTACTATCGCCAGTATCCCATGAGAAATTATCACCGAACGTTGTGGTGGGTGTTCGAGGCCCAGGTTCTACGTTCTTTGAAGTCGAAGATGTATCAACCAGGCCACCGTGGGGAACGTTCTTTGGCTTCCATGCGGACCAACCGACACCACCGGACTTTTGTGCTTTGATATCACCAGTAACTTGTGTGCTGGTTCGCAAGGCTCTCCAAGCCTTGTCTTCTTCGTCTGCCAGCCAATCACGATCCACGGCCCTCGCTGCCCCTGGCCCCACTGTCGGACTCGGGGGATGAGACGACGCCGATAATGTTGATTCCTTCTGATGGCTAGATGAGGGACGGCCACGTCGCATAGGGGTAGTAGTTGCTTCCAACACCTTCTCCCTACCTGGCGCCCTGGTATCCTTCCGTTGCGTCTGTGTCTGTGTATTTGACGACTTTGTGCGGTTCGGTACTACATCATCGAGAGGGTTGGCAGGATAGTGCTGTATCACACGAGGCGAAAGTGGTTGAGCCGGTGGCATGTGGTATGTGAAACGAGACTTAGTGCCACGAATGCGGTGAACTTGATCGAGAAGTTCAAATACAGTAGGCCGTTGCGTGCCGTGTTCACGAAGCATCGCGGCTACGACATAAAGTATGGATAAATCCAATTACTCAGAAAGGGACACACATACCAATCATAGCATTAAGTTGTGGGGAATATACTGGATATGGTGGGATTCGATACTGCACATTCAGTATGGCAAGGGGACCGTGTTCCTCGAAAGGAGTGGTGTAATAGCACAACTTGTACAACAAGACGCCCAACGCCCATACGTCCGACTTTTCGTCGACAGGGCGACGGAGGTAAGGATCTATCATTTCAGGAGCCCGATACTGAAGCGTTGTATGACGATTGAGATCTGCTTCAAGCGCTCGGATCTCTTGGGTTGTAGCTGGCGATTTGGAAGCAACAGGCGTCGCAGAACCAAAATCACAGAGCTTGAAAATCGTAGGAGATGACTGAAGAATATTCTCAACTTTCAGGTCGCGATGTAATAAAGGAGGACGAAGATTATGCATTGCAGCAACTCCTTCACACACGTCAACGAAGATTTGCAAGATCTCGGCTTCGGTGAGCCGTTCGCGAAGACGCCTATTCATCATGTCAATGATGCCCCCACCTACAGTGGTGTTGAGAAATTGTAAAAGTATTGAGGATGTGCATACCTGGACAGAATTCCATAAGGATGAATACTTCATACTGCCCACTGGACATCCTGTGCCACGCAGCATCGATCAGATGAACAATATTTGGGTGGCCTTGAAGGATCCTCTAATAGTAAGGTGTGAAGCCCACAAGTATGGCCCGGGACTAAAATCGTACCATGATATCGACTTCTTTTTTGACCTCTGCCAACATTGATTCGTTCGCTACAGCTATACGCTTGAGGACATGGTGCGTGGTGTTGTAAACGGGAGCCGAAGTCCGTACAAGATAGACATGAGAGAAGCCACCTAGACAGTAATACTAAAGCTGAATGCAGGAGAGAACGCACGAAATATCACCTACCTTGGCTGAGATATTTCTCAATTTGCACCGAAAACTTGTTCACCGAAATTGTCTGCCCTGGGGACAAGGTACCCTTGTTCTGGACATGATAAGGTTGGACCATTGCCTGTTGCATGGCCAAAGAACACAACCAACAAGCCCTGCAACAGGCTGCCAGTCTCGCAGACTCGAACACAGTTCGACCAAACTTGGTTGCGGGATCTGGGTTTTGTCACGTGATCTTATGTACATAAACGTGACATTTGAAGCTACTACTAACATACGATCCAGTCTTTCTTTTCCCTCATTCCGCATAGGTTGGTGGAAACTATGAATACAGACGCAGTCCCTTTCCCCCGTCCTACTTCCAAACACCTTCCCAAGATCGGGTGGTATGGTCTTGGGGCTATGGGGTTCTTCATGGCCCGAAACCTTGCGGCATCGAACAGACTAGAATTGCCCGTCTTAGTCTACAACAGAACCGTTTCAAAGGCAGGGAAGCTTGTCAACGACATCGGAACAAATGCTGCTACCGTAGCATCAGGTCTGGCCGAACTTGTCACGGAATGCGATGTCATTTTCACCAATCTCGCCAATGATGCTGCTGTACAATGCGTTTACGATGACTTCGCTAAAATAATGATTGTGAGTCACAATGCTAAACGTTTTGTAGAACTGGCGTGTATTCTTGGTCTCTGAATCAGCAAACACCGCCTGATGGACGAAAGATATTTGTAGATACAAGCACGGTGAGTGTCACAGTGTTGTCACGGCTAGGAAATGCACCAATCACTATGGACTGCAGATTTACCCTTCACTTGCAGGTAAAGGGGTGCTGTAAAATCAGTTTACTGTTAACTAGATGTTAATAATACATTCAGCCCAAATCGACAAGCTGCTGCAGCAATTTCTCCACTGTCACTTCGTAACGTCACCTGTTTTTGGTCCACCTGCAGCAGCAGACGCAGGGGACTTGGTGATCGCGATGAGCGGCGATTATCGCTCCAAGCAGGAGGTTGCTCATCTTCTCGTTCCTGGAGTGGGGAGGAAAGTCATCGATCTTGGGGGAAACGTTGAAAAGGGTGGGTCGCTTCTCAGACCAATGTCGCTGACAGCGAAGAATGAACTTGATAATTCCAGCTCCTACGTTCAAGTTGATCGGAAACGGGATGATCATGGGTGCCAACGAGTTGCTGGCAGAGACGCTCACTCTTGGAGAAAAGTCTGGCATTGGGGCCCACACAGTGAACAGTCTCATCAAAGGTATATGCCCAACCTCACAACATTTGAGGTTTCTCACCCCTTTCTAGAAATTATGCCGGCTCCTGGGTGCGCCCCATACCTACTATTTTGGGGTTGATGACCGATACTCTTTGCAGTCTCATTGCTTACGGCGACAAAATGGTGAATGACCGCTTCGATGGCTCTGTCGGGTTTTCGATCGATCTCGCCATCAAAGATTCGCTGTCGGTATCCATTGTCCTAATACCATTGGGGTTCTTATCCTAAATCCCTGTTGGACAGTCACCTCCGTCGCCTGGCAGCGGAACTCAGCTGTCCCATGCCTACGGTTGATATCGCTCATCAGCGCTTGATTACTGCCCGTGCGATTCATGAACGACAGAGGTCATCGGGCTCCCAAAAGTGGGACACGCTTGACTGGAGCGCATCGATTGCTGGCAGCAGGGTAGCGGCAGGGTTAGAACCTTTCGACTGCGATGTACGTGTCACTTATCAACATTAAAATAACAATCACTTCCTCAGATATACATCCATAGGCCCATCATGTTGTCCCCGACGATTGATCATCGTCATCGGATTTGGCTTGTCTAGATCGCACAGGGAAGGGATAGTGATCCAGCAAGTAAATTGATGTTGGAGCGGTATACCACAGATCCGGGTTTTGACTCCTATGTAGCAAATTGGCTTCCGCCAAAATTTTACAGCGGTGCATTCTACAAACGGTTATGACGCAAGGTGTCAAATTGTAAGACCACCGAATGACCACAGGAGGTGGCCCTACCGGAAACAAAGACCTACCATTTCATATTTCACCGTTACTGACATAAAAGCCCGTGCTGCTTTTGCTCATCCCCACTGGTCTTCGATTCCCTCCCAGGGCTGTCGGTTGCCCTCGTCACCAACTGAGGTTGAGGTGTCTTTCTTTTTCTGCGTCATGACAACCCTCCATGTCAAATACCTCTTCGTTGTCCTGGTTTTATTTCTCTTTTCCGAAGCAGCGATATTGGGCAATGGTTTAAATACCCCTGATCCTGCCCCTGCCAGACGCTATGCCTCACCTATCGGCCCTACTCAAACAGCTACGGCGACCTTCCCGCGGGAGGATCTCGCAGAGCGTTCCAATGAAGCCGGTGAGGCAAAGCCTACTTCACGTCGTCAGGTAGCCTCGCTTCGAAACCATACCCCACGCCAGGCATTTCCATCCCTGAAGTATTCCCCCCCGCCAAAGCATGATGATCCATTGCCTTTTCCTGAGGATCCCGACGATATTTCTTCCCAGGACAACCCGTCTTGGGATGATGGGGAAGACGACTCGCCTGATGATAAAAAGGTTCGTCGTCAGGCATCCCCTCTTCGACAACATACCCCTCGCCGGGCAGTCCCTACCGGACAGCATTATCCTCATCGCGTAGAACGTTCCCGTCCTCAGGTATTCCCGTCCCCGAAATTTTCGCCTCCACCAAAGCACGACGATCCACCGCCTTTTTCTGAGGACCCCGATGGTGATTCTTCCCAGGATGACCCGTCTGGGGACGACGGGGAAGACGACTCACCTGACGATACAAAGGTTCGTCGGGAGGCAACCCCGCTTCGGCACCATATTCCCCGCCAGGCAGTCCCTACTGGACAGCACCAACCCCGGCGTGCAGAACATTTCCCTCATCAGGCATTCCCGTCCCAGAAGTATTCGCCCCCATCAAAGCATGATGATCCACCGCCTTTTTGGGATTCCGATGACATTCCCTCCCAGGACGACCCGTCTGGGGATCATGGGGACGATGGAGATGACGGGGACGACGGGTCACCTGAAGATATCTCTCCTGACTCTCCTGCGAAACATAGGCGAAGCATAAAGCAGCAGGTGACTATAGGCATAGGTGCTGGGTTCTGTCCTGCGGGACTGTTCGCGTGTCCCATTCAGAGTGCACTTGGATTGTTCCCAGGTGCAGTGAATGACGAATATGAGTGCGTTGATTTCAAGTCTGACCTGGACAACTGTGGAGGCTGCTCTAGTCTGGATCCCGGAAGGTAAGTTACCGACTGGCTCGTGTGGCATGTGCTCGTACTCATCAAAGTGATACAGGTACAATTGCAGGGCAATTCCTCATGTATCATCGGTTGCATGTGTCTCTGGACAATGTGTCGTTACTGCTTGCCAGCCTGGATACACTCCCAAGGCTGATACGCAGATATGTGCCTCCGCTTAGGTTTGCATTGCGATCCGCTCCGTCGTAACAGAACGTCGACCTCATTCCTTCTTGATACGTTACTCTTGAGAGGACCTTTTTATCAGGCTTACAATGGATTATTGAGACCATCTTATCTGGACCTTTTGAACGGACCACTAGCTTTTTTGTCAGTCGGATGATCTGGACTGCTTACTAGACTTTGACTCCTTCAGTATTTATATGGTTCCACACTAGCCTTGGACAAGTGACACAGCTTAGCTATTCCATGTAGCACAGCTATCAGATATGCTGGTTGTGGTTCAATATTCAATATATGTCCTGCTAACGAACTTGGCTAGGTAGTTGAAACCGCTCTTCTATACAGACTCAGATGCAATGCGAGATCCTTACTGCGACTACGGAGTCTTTGCCTATGACCTCGGTCCGGATATGTTGTAAATGAGGTAGCTTATTCTGAAAGTTAATGTAAGTTCGAACCAAACAGTCCTGGACCTACATTATTATGTTGCTCTTCTGAGAAGCCAACCTTGTATCCTGTACCGTCATCGCCCACAAGTATCGGAGCAGTAGTGGTGATGATAATCGTGTCGGGGCCGAGTGGTTCCCCCTCAAGGCACGGTTTATGTGCATATTTCAGAAAGCCATTGATGACGGTCGCCCCTCCCTCGACCATCAAGCTCTTGATACCTTGTTCGGAAAGTTCTGCGAGGACCTGTGGAATTGAAAGTAACCCTACTGGAATGTAAGGAGTTAGACAAGGAGTTATACAAATTCTCACCATTTTCGCATGATACTTCGAAAACAACAGCACCAGCGGTGATGAGAGCCGATCGTCTTTCCCTTGCCCCAGAGGAGTCGGACGAGCAAAAAATCCAGGGCTGGAGGCCAGTTCCTTGGCGGAAATTGTTCAAGAGTTTACAGTCGACGTGAAGTCGCAAATGTGCATCCAAAACTACCGGTCGAGGAAGGCTTGTGGGTCGTAACCCTTCAGGGATCAAACGAGCTATAGTTGTCTATGTCCAAGGTCCAGAAGGTAGAAAAGCCAAGTATACTTACTATTAAGCTGGGGGTTGTCATTCAAAGCGGTTCCGATACCAACAAGAATAGCATCATGCATAGATCTCATCCTAAGGTTGAAGCTGAAGGACGGACCAAGAGTATTTTGAGGAATGAGTACCAATGAGTCATGAGCATACTCTCCGGACAGCTAAGGAGGAGCTGCTTTCCATCTTTTCCGGAGATTTTACCGTCCAAAGACTGAGAAAACGTCAGTGTAACTAATGGTATATTGCTCCTTCGTTCGTTGTCTGAACGAGAAGAAAACACCGAAAGTAAGAAATCGCGAGCGGAACAGTTTGGTGTCGGGAACGCCATGTCTAATGTCGAGTCAGCAATTCACTATATTTAATGGTTCGGTGACGCTGATCAATGAACATCGAGAAACAGCCTGAAGTTAGATCTTACCTCTCTTCGGCTTTGTTGGCTTTGAGTAGTGACACTGAGACGCAGAAATAAACTCTGGCACTGCCCACGCTCTTCCTGGACGATTACATCACTCCAAAGACGCCGAAAGTAAGGTGGCCTTCTGTCTACACCTCCTCGCAGCTCAAGATGTACGTGCACGATGACGTTTAAACTTTGTTCTGCTATCTGACACTGGTTTCAAGTCAGTATTTACATAACTAGCTATGATAACTAAACCTGGGGAAGCGTCCGTTGCCTCTTTGGAGAAAGAGAAAGAGGAACAAGTCGGACACGAAGAAGAATATGATAGTGATGGTGATGGTGTCATCGAAGGGTCAGCCGCGGGTGGAGGTATGTACTATGATGATTCCTCCAATTCCTGGCTTATCTGCATGGGTCTTCATTACATTACAGGCGACACAAGAAGAAGAAGAAGAAGAAGAAGAAGAAGCCCAAGAAGAAAAGGGCAGAACAAAGCGATCCTCCTCGTACTGGAATTTCTAAGATCTTTTTAAATGGTGTCTACCCCGAGGGTGAGGTTCAGCCATACAAAGACGAGTGCGTAATGTTCCAGATTTGCGCTATGTTAGTAACTTAATCGTGTATCAGCAATGCTTGGAGGACCACTTCGCAAGAGAAAAAATACATGGAGAAAATGACATTGGAAGATCCCGAGGTCACTTATCAGAACATCCGAAGGGCTGCAGAGGTTCATCGTCAAGTGCGACATTACGCTCGCAAATACATCCGCCCTGGAATGAGTTTGACAGAGATTGCCGAATATATTGAGAACGGTACCCGGGCATTGGTAGAGGAGGATGGCCTGGAGTGTGGAGTTGGTTTTCCCACTGGGCTTAGCCTGAACAATTGTGCAGCCCATTTTACTCCCAATGCCGGGGATACGACAAGTACGCTGATCAATATTCGCTGGCCGATGGTGCTTATGAGTTATCAGTACTCAAAAGTGGTGACGTGCTCAAGGTCGATTTTGGAGTCCATGTGAAGGGTCGAATCCTTGATTCGGCATTCACACTCACCTGGGAACCGACATACGATAAACTCGTGGAAGCTGTCAAGGCAGCCACGGACACTGGAGTCAAGGCAAGCAATCTTAGTCCGAGGGATAAGATGCTCTAATTCATCTTCATCTATGTTCAGGAGGCAGGAATTGACGTTAGGCTCGGCGAACTTGCTGGGTATATCCAGGAAACAATGGAATCGTACGAAGTGGAAGTCAACGGAAAAGTATTCCCCGGTATGATAGCCACGATTGTGTTTGCATCATATTTTGCTTATTCCGGTGTGCCACAGTGAAACCGATAGAGAATCTTAGCGGTCACTCCATCGGTATATATCAAATACATGGCGGCAAGTCAGTGTTACTGGTGAAGAATGAAGATCAAACCAAAATGGAAGAGGGTGACTATTTTGCTATAGAAACCTTTGGTTCGACCGGGCGAGGCCGCGTCGTGGAAAGTGTGAGGAACCTCTTTATTCCGAAATGACCATCTGAACATATTCTCGCAGGGTGATTGCTCCCATTATGCCAAAATTATAAATGCACCTCGAGTCCCTATACGGTAGGTTTTTTCTTTCGTTGTCGCCTGGACGATACCAAGTGATGACACGCCAATCTGTCGAGGCTGACGTCGGCGAAGTCATTACTGAAGAGTATCACCGCCAACTTCGGTACCCTACCGTTCTGCCGTAGGTACTTGGATCGGGTTGGGGAAAGCAAGTATTTGCTTGCGGTCAGTGCTCTATTCCATGGTGATAGTGTATCTGAACATGATTCTGCAGCTTAACCACCTAGTTCAACAAGGGATAGTGCAAGACTACCCTCCACTCTGCGATGCTTTGGGCGCAATGACCGCACAATTTGTAAGCACTCACCACTACTCTGCGTCATATCGGGTCTTACTGCTGTAAACAGGAGCACACAATTCTTCTGCGACCGACCGTAAAGGAGATCGTTAGCCGGGGCGATGACTATTAAGCCTCGTAGTTCATCCAGGATGCATATGTTTTTTGTCTGATGCAATCATTATTGATAGATCAGTTGCATGAGTAAGTGAGGGCTTGACTCGACTTGAATCGTTGGGGTCGCGTGACTCATTGTGGCCTGTCCACGTGCTACCAACTTGTGTCACTGATAGACGTCCAGTCAGCCTCTTTTTGTCACGGCTCAGTGTACTAGCCCCATAAATCCTAGGTCTGACCCGCTCCCTCTCTCATCGTCTCCCTCGGTTCTCTGGCCTAGGCTACTGGCGAACGCCATGCTTCGCGACTCCCTGCACCTTTTTTACCACTCTCCGAATGTTGTCTCCCCAGCATCACCTTCTCGCGCCCACAAATCGCTGTCAGCCATGTTACACGACTATGACACCCCAGGGGTCTTACCACCATCGGCTCGAATGGATCATACATTAATATCTGAGAGCCAGTATCCCTGGAAACTCTGGGATGCATGGAAATACCCTGCGTTTGCGGTAAGGAAAGGTCCGTTGGTTGTTGGAGATAGCTTTTCGAAAGATTCACTTCGCAATTCTTTCTTTCAGCTTCGTCTTTAGCTCGCGACATAGTTTCCTACCACATTTGGGGACCTCGGAGAAGAACGTGGGGCATTGAAATGACGATCCTTAGCAGTCTGATGAGAGACGTTTCCAGGCATTCAGCACTGGCGGATATCGTGCGTTCTTTTTTGGCCTTCATCTTTTGGTGAAACTTATTGGCAGGCCACGGTTCGCATGGTGATGGGGCTAGCGGGGTTGGTTCCCCCTCCTACCGACGCGCTAGTCACCCCTGTCACCTTTCGTGTGCACAAACGTAACCTCCGCGGGATTTTGCGGGCGTTGGACGCACATGAGACTGGAGAGCGCGAGCTCTCTGGAGAGTGGATTGTCGGGAAGAAACTATGGCAGGCGTTACAGTCAGACTATCGATCAACAAGTAGACCTGTCGACGACGATGCAAGCTTGGAACACTCAGTCTACAGTGATGGATGTTCCTTTAGACGACGTCATTCGCGGGTCGTGCTATACATTCATGGCGGTTGGTATCCATGATATTTAACCAGCTCTGCGCTCGTTATCGTTTGCAGGGGCATATTGCTATTCCAGCGCTGCTGCACAGAGGATGATCTCGATACCTCTGTCCAAATCCTTGGATGCACGTGTGTTTGGTAAGTTTCAGTTCTATCGTACCAGCTTTTGTGTAAACCGCGGTGTCAGCCATCGACTATCGTCTCGCACCGGAAACCGTATTTCCAGGTTCTCTACACGACGTGGTTAATGCTTACATGCGCTTGACGGACGACCTACAAGTTTCTCCAGAAAACGTGGTTGTTGCAGGAGACAGTGCAGGTGGTGGCTTATGCCTGGCATTATTGCTATACCTGCGGGACAATGGGTATGACCTGCCCGGTGGAGCAATTCTCCTTTCACCTTGGGTCGGTAAGTTGTCTACAATTGACATTCCTAGTAACGCTGCTCAACATACACCAAGATCTGACCCTTAGCTGCGCTTCTTGGGAGACAAATGCTGCATATGACATAGTCCCCTTTCCTGGTCATGATGCACATCTGAACCCAATCGTGATGTACTTAGGAGACGGTATGTCGCAGTATTTGACACACCCATACGCTAGCCCTTTGTTCGGGAGCTTCGAGGGCCTGCCACCAATGCTTATCCAATGCGGAGAGGCAGAGGTGTTGAGAGACGAGATAGAGCTCCTTGCACATAAAGCGTCTCTGGCTGGTGTTTATGTCCAACTCGAAGTCTACGAGGATGGGGTGAGTTGTTCGCTCTCCCAAAACTGACATCGAACATTTATATTCTTATCGTAGGTGCACGTGTTCCAATCCTTTCCCTTTGGCGGTTTGGTTAACGAGGCTTTCGCTTCTTGTCGTGACTTCGTGCGCCACAGGCTTCCTGAGATTCAGGATTCTTCACCCAGGCTTCTCGGGAATGTTTGCGAAGCGCGCCTCGGGGACGATATCGATAACGATAACGTTCGTGCGGTGCGTGGAGATGGCACTGAGATGTATACTGGGCGACATGGCGTTCAGGAACGAATGACGCCCCAACTGGGAGATATTGACCCAGAGTTATCTAGCTGGACATGCAATCGGTCTGAGGGCGATGCCTCGATCTGTGTCACTGGGGCAGAAACTAGGAGCGTGGGCGCTGAAGTTGATAGCATCAATGCTCCCAGCCTGCGGCGCATCGAATCTACCCTTTCAGCCTTTGTAACAAAGCCGCCCCCTTTACTGATGGTGACCGAGGAATCTCAACCGTGCACAGGACCACTAATAGGCAAGACACGTAGTTCTACCAGCATCGCTTCTTTCATGGAGCAATTGACATTCTCTTCTAACAACTGCATTATGCCACCTCAGGCACAGAGGTTTAACCAAACGCATGTATGATGTATTATCCTTCCTCATAGTAATTGTTTCGTGGAGAGTGTATTGAATGGAATAAGGACATAATACTACATTCTAGGACTCACTTCTAGGAATGAATACCTGCTTGTACAATTCCAACTCTTCAATTGTGTTCTGCAATGCTCTGCGTTCCCAATTACCAAAAATGAATCCCTCATATAGCATAGTCGTAGCCAACCATGATATAAAAACGGTGAAGAAAGTGAAGAAAGGATTCATCCAGGGAACGGGAACCCAGGCCGAACCGAATATCAAGGTTAATAGGACCACGACGCACAGCGCAAATGTCGCCAGCTCATAACGCGATCGTTGCTGAGAGATGCGATAGTAAGCCTGCAGCGTCCCGAGGACTTCCGAAATGGACGCCAAGGATATTTCAGAGGTTCCACCTGCCCATATCGAGGTAGTACTCTTCACCGTTTCATCTGTGGCGAGTAAGAACCCGTCTGTTTCCTGAGGAATGGTTGCAGTGAATGTGGCTTCCACTCCGAAATGGTCCGAATAGGAGCAATTGAACTCTGGAATCAGGTCCGTGAAGATGACTTTGGAATCCTGACATTCCAACCTGGGGAAAGTATCGCTATCCAAAGAGCGGGGAGGATGTCGGAAGAGGATATAGTCGAGGCGCTTGCCTTGGTATTTCCGAATAAGTGGATCAAGGGATGGCTTCGAATCACGATAAGAATTCAAAGGAGAGTCGGCAGTAACTCCATATTTGACAATACCGTCTATCGGTGATATCACTTCCAACGGGGGTAAAACATACTGGTGGGCAACTGTCCAAGCATCGGACAGACCAGCATGATTGAAGACGATATTCATGGGAAGGCTTGTGGGTATACTATTAAAGTCACCCACCTGGTGTGACACGGGTGTGTAAGGCCTCCTAGCATGCAGAGATAAAGACGTACCGCTATCACATAATTACCCAGTTCGGCGGCTTCCCTGGCAACTTTTGCAAACTGCCAGGCGTTAACCAGGCGATGACTGCGATTGTATTCGGGGCCATCTTCCCCACCCTTCGCATAGAGCTAGAGGCGTATGAGCAACGGCAGACAAGAAGAGCATTGACACACTAACGTGAGTATTGAATATTTGCACTTTCCCCAGGATAGGATGACTGATGGTCACACTGCCCACTGCTTTGCCAACAAACCAGTCACCACCCGTTACGTCTGTCGGCTCACCGTTGAGAGAGTATGGTATGATGCTCGTAGAAATAATGGGCCACTTTGTAAACATAGCCAGTCCAGCACCGAGTGCACCGCTAATAGGATGGGGTTAGCGTGGAGAGATCACATCCATTCCAAACGCACCTAAGAAAGCGTTTGGTATATGGCAGGCGGTGGGACGTGGCATCTCGAATCTTATTATAGTCCTCTTCGACCCACAACTCTTGAAGGGCGATAATGTCATGGTCAGACTTGGAGAAAGCATTGGCGATGGCTGCAATGCGTTTATGACGGTCCTTTGAGACATATTTCAAGCCCCTGCACGAATTGCATGAAACCGTCTGCAATATCTGACTTGACTCACCAGCAGTTGAAGGTCGCGACTCGGAGGACGTCCATGGCAGAGTGGTTTGGCTCCACGCCATCACGTGGGCAGACGACCCCTTAACGCTCAGCAAAGAGCAGCCAAGCATGGCGACGGCCTTTACTCGAGACGAGTGCGTGTGTCCGTGCTAGTCTATACGGGAACTAACGAGCAAGGGCACAGTATCGAGATATCGACCCGCGCAGCCGACCACTTTACGCGCCTCTACTATTCCACTTATGATTCTCCTACTCGAGCGGAGGATCTCCCCAAGTTCTATCGTGCCACTTCAACTCTGACGTGGAACGGAAATCCCTGCCAAGGTGCTGAGGGGGTCAAAAAACTCATCCAAGACATGCCCAACACCAAGCACGAAGTCCAGTCGTATGATTGCCACCCCATTCCAGGTAAGCATCGTCTTTGGCCACGCTACTTTCACGCACCATCTATCCAGGGACGCAACCGCCTTCGCTGTTGATATCTGTGTCGGGAAATGTTACTCATGGAAAGCCCCCTGTGGCTAAGAGTTCAGCAACGTCAAACCGTTCTATCGAAGGACAG
Organism: Scleroderma bovista; assembly: GCA_037178675.1. Classification (NCBI taxonomy): domain Eukaryota; kingdom Fungi; phylum Basidiomycota; class Agaricomycetes; order Boletales; family Sclerodermataceae; genus Scleroderma; species Scleroderma bovista. The sequence goes on from JAYMGJ010000767.1 coordinate 22,393, forward strand.
CCTAGGGTGTTCTTCCAAACATTTATTCTTGTCCCGGATCCCGTTGCTCCGGTAGCCAAAGCCGGGGAAGTAGCCAAGTACTACGTTGATGCCGATGCAATGAGATTTGTTGGCTAAGGTGCGACCCAGTCTTTGTGGTCGATTGGGCCACGGTTGAGTCAAAGCTGAGCCAGATGTTATAATCCCTGCAGAGTGCATGACTCTTCAAGCTTATGGAGACCATGTCTCAAAGTAATCTCGAACCTGCCGTACAACACATCTTGCAGTCCATGGGCCGCCGAATGTTAGACTGAAGCCAGCAGTAGTGACGGTACATTTGTAACACCACCATTCTCGCTCCGGAGCCTCGCCATCTACGTGCCGGTGGATTATATTTGTGTGTCAAGACAGAATAGCAGTCGCCTCAATTAGAGTTGTCAATAATTATGTACGACCTACTTTGGCCAGACTTCAAGCTTCAGTGGTCATTGGGCTGACAGAGACTGAAGTAGCAATACTACACCTAGAGGTTGGTGCAGCAAAGGGGCAAGGGGGCTCCTGACGTCCAGAAGCAATGAGATATGAAGGATAGACAGGCTAGACTCTGCTTGAGCCTAGAGAAATACTTGGACTTGAATAGATTGAATAAAACTTGAATATCAGAGTCTTTAGACCTTCACTGAAGCCTACAAGACTTAAAGAGCTGAGGGGATACTGACTGAGAGAGTCTGAGAGAGGGATAATTTCGTGCTATTGGGTCTCTTTTTCACTGGGCTGAGCCCAGGGGTTTAAATACATGGGGGGGCACAGCATTAAAGTACAAAAAGAGAAGGGAGTAAGCAGAATTTGTCAAGGATTGATAAGGGATTGGTAAGAGCTTTGTAAGGGGTTTGTAAGTGATCAGTAAGCAAGGGATAAGCAGGAATGAGTAAGCATAGGGAGCATGAATAAGCTGCTGAGTAAAGGAATGAGTAAGCTGCATGACAAGATTGATTGGTAAGGGAGTGAGTCATCAGCTGAGTAATATACCAAAAATGCGAAAGGGATAGAGTAATACTGATGACAAGAGAGCATCAGTAAGCAAGGGATGAGTCACTGCACAGCAGAAGGAGTCATTGATGCACAGCCTAAGAAGTTTGATGGGGGGCTGTGTACCATCAGGAATTTGATGGGACAATAATGGGGAAGATCTGAGATAAACAGGGGGATTGATCCGAGACAAAACAGCCACAAGAAGGGTACCAGGGGTCCAGAGGTCTTTTTGGGGGGTCAGCATACACTAAGGTATAGTGCATGTGTTCTAGCGCCGCTGAAGCACAACCATGGGCTCCCTTGATGAGCTCTCTTCTGGGAAAGAACGAGAGAGGGTTCTTCTTCCTAATAGCACTATAAAGTGGGGGGAATAACTGTCATGGTGCTGGGGGACATCGTCTGAAAGTAGGGAAGCGGATAGAGTATTGAATTTGACGCATCCAGGGAAGCGAGATGAACGACAGAGGAAGATGGACATGGCAAGTATCTGGGAGGAAGGGACCATAGGCTGAGGGCTCAGGGGACACAGAGACAACCAGAGAAGACTTCTCAAGCTTGACAATAGACCTAAGATGACCAAAGTATGTCCTTGACGCAGGACTGATGAGGAGAACGTGCTGACCGAGAACGAGAGGGACTGAGGGAGCAGGCTGGGAAGATATGTGCCAGGCAGTGCACGGGAACTCTGGGAGAGGCTGTCCTAAGAGCAGGACATAGTGGAGATCTGCAGCAATAGCAGAGAAATGATCCAGAGAAAATACGGACTCCATAGTGAGCAATGAAGCGAATGTCTGGATTGTGGGGGGAATATCTCTGTGGGAAATGAACGGATTTGCGTCAGAACTTGACAGGCAGATAGACCACGTTCTAGGCTCTCTGACGGTATAGTCACGTGCCTGATAGCTTCAGAAACGACGGAGCTATTCAAAATATCGGAATGCCGGCACTGGGTGCCTAAAATGACATTTGGGCACTAAAAATCATTTCTTCTCTTTCTCCTTCGTTTCTCCATCAATTCTTCGGCTTCTTTGATCGTTCTGGTATGGGAGTTGGACTGCAGACGTGTGCATTCCTTTCTCATACCACAATTGACATTATTCCTTCAGTTTCTTCTGCTTCTTGGCAGTTCTCATGTGATAGATGACTGTCTGCATTGGCATTCATCTCTCGCATCAGGATAGTCTTCTTGTGTGATAGATGGCTACGATGAGGGTCCGTCGTGCTTATCCTTCCCATAAGGATCATTCGATATAGGTGTTATCTTCCATGTTCACTGTACCAAACCTGTTTGGTGCGTGACATTGCGGGGGCATTGGTGGTAGGATGGTCATCGCCGTCGGGTCGGGTCGCGACGACGCTGGTGGTGGGATGGTGACCGCATCGTCGACGCAGGCCATGGCCATGGTCAGTGCTGTTGCTGGTAGTCATCGTCGTCGCGTTCGCGTTGGTGTTGGCTGTCATCATTGTCATCTGGTCGACAACGCTGGTGGTGGCCATTGTCGTCGTCGCTGATGGTGGTGGTTGCGTCGACTACGCTGGTGGTGGTGGTGGTGAGATGGCTGTGGACGAGGCGTGTAGTGAAGCCTTAGAAAATATTGATTGTTGAATATGCTGATATAATCATGTACACAAACACACACACACACTTCAAAAATGTCTCTAAGTCTCCTCACTCTCTGTCTTCTACCACCACCACCACCACACCACGTGTTGACCACCACCATCACCAGCGTCAACAATGACACGGCCACCACCACCCACGTCGATGACGATGCAGCCACCACCACCAACGTCAATGACGACATGATGACCACCCCCAACGACGACGACGAAGTGACCTCCACCCCCAAAGTCGTCAATGACGCGGCCACCACCACCCCCAATGTCGACGACAACATGACCACCATCACCACCCACGTCGACAACGACGCGATCACCCACCACCCACGTCGATGTCGATGCGGCCACCACCACACCCAATGTCGACATTGATGCAACTACCATCACCACCACCACCAACGTCGACGATGACGACGTGACCACCACCACCCTCAACGATGACGATGCGATGTCACACACCAAACGTGTTTGGTACTGTGGACATGGAGAGAGTTAGCCGATGAAACTAATGCGAAGAACGCACCCAAGATCTGTTGAAAGATTGTCCCGACTTGAGGGATACAGACAGCCCTCGCTATCCATATCACGCAAAGTCAAGACTATCTTTATGCAAAGAATGAATACAAGCTCGTTGTAGCCATCTATTGCACAAGAATGACTATTCT
>JAYMGJ010000768.1:0-40506 GCA_037178675.1 Scleroderma bovista
AGTCGTATGGATGAAACCCATTCCGACCCCCCTCACCCCTGGCCGTCTTGACACTCTGATATTTTAGTGATGACATCAAAGGCTTCTTTGACACCTTCATCCGTGATGTCTGCGCCCTCGTCCACTTTTGCAGTATATGCATCCCGATCAAAGCAGAGAACATAGAACGAGTCTTCAGAGTGGTAATCAGTGCCTTGAAATTCTTATATGTACATGCACATATTTTGCATTGAGTCATCAGGAAAGATACACAACTATCAATCTACTATGTCCTGTAAAAAATCAGCGAAGGAATGAAGCCCTGCCATGTCTTCTTCATGATCCACAAGGTCATGATCTCCTGGGTCATTGACATAGAGGTTGTAGAGTTCATCATAGGTAAGAGATGATTCTAAGAAACAAATTAGACAGACAGGTGCGTGAGGGAATGCAAACCTCACCCAGCACCGGCTCCTCATCTCAAATGTCAGCTGGCACGCCGAGAATAGGTGATTCTAGGAAACAATTAGACTGACTAGTACATAAGGGAACATAAAAATCACCTGGCACCAGTTCCTCGTTTCGAAGATCAGCCAGTGTGTTACTCTCTTGACCAATAGCTTCTGGTGGCACCACATCCTCGTCAGAATGAAATACCTGCAAATGGGTGCTGATGCCCCGTTGTCCAGCCAACCCATGCTGCTTCTTGATCTGATGTAAGCGATGTATGTGAATTGCATTCACTGCTGCGCGAGGTCGGTGAAGGTGCTTGAGTTCGCATGCAAGTAGCAGCTGTAGGGGAAGGTGCAGGTTCGGGTGTTCGAGAGGATAGGAAGTGAGAGATGAGATGAGAGACGGAAGTGATTTGGAACTCGGACGGTGAATGCTGTAGATACGATAGGAAACTTGTGACTTCTTAGACTGAGGACTCGGACATGAGATGCAGAACTGGGGGGGATTGGATTACTGCTGCTTGAGGCTGCTACAGGCGGCTTAAGTACAGTACTAATGACATCAAAGCACAAGTGGCTCGACATCCGAGCAGACAATGTATCTAAGGTACAAAGAATACATCAAAGCTAAAATACAAGGGGCGGCAAAGCACTGAGAGGGCCGTGCCTAAGGACATAGGGCGCGGGATCTAACCTGGCCGCTTTGGTGTGTTGTAGATAACATACGTTTGCCCTGCCCTTTGTGGGTCTTGCTGGTTGCAGGATGATCGATACCAGTTACCCGGTACCGATCACAACTCACCCTGAGGTCCGCAGAAGGTGTCCTCACCAACGCCTGGGCCCTCTCAAGTGCTTCGTAGATCAGAAATATTTCGTAGTTGCGTAGCTAGGTCGTGTTAGTTCCTTACACCTCCCCCTTACTTAAATATCAACTGTCCTCAGTTGATCTCTTCATCTTTGATGGGAGCTGCACCAGCAAGATCTTTGGGATTGACAAACTGTGTGACTTCAAGAAGGTCGAGTGATCGCGAGAAATATGGAATGAGACGAAAGGCGGCGAATTTGAGCTTTGAAACCGTGCCGTTGACTTCGGCAAGACAATAAGATCCGTTTTGAGAGCACGAGACAACAACCATGGGACCAAAGTAGCGGGTCTTGCACTTGGCGTTGGATGTGGATGTGGGTTCGACCTTCTTGTTTAAGACCAAGGCAAGTGATCCAGGCTTGAAGTCAAAGTCGCAGATGGTGTTGGTGAAGCGGCGTTCAAAGTCGGCGATGGACGCGAAGCAACTCTTTAAAAGTTGTTCATGCATAGATGAAAGTTCGTTGTCTCTTTTGGCGAGCTGGCAGGTGCGGATGGTGATGAGGTCAGTAGTGTCGAGACGCTGGGAAATATCCGGGATCATAAAGGTGGCTTCAGAGATGTCGAATGGGAGGAGTGGCTCAATGCTGTGGGCCATATAATGAGGAGAGTGGCCGGTGGACTTTCGTGTGGTGACACGATCTGCCCAGAAGACGTGATGTGTGAGTGTTGGCCATTGTGTGATGTCGCCATTGCAAGCTTTGACGAGGGAATTGTGGATTGTGTGATGGGAACGTTCGACAATGCCATTTGCCTGGGAGTTGTATGCCGAGATACGAATGTGACGAATGTGGTATGTTTGCACAAGCCAGTCGAGTGTGGTGATGAAGGGTGTTCTGTTGTCGGTAACGATCTCTTTGAGTCCTCCCCAACGGCAGAGGATCTCTTCGAAAATGAAGGCGCCGAGGGTGCGACCTGTCTCTGTGCGAAGCATACAGAATTCTGGCCAAGCACATAGCGAGCAGCAAGCTTGCACAATGAATGAAAGCCCGTGGGACTTGGGCATGTGCATGGTGTTGATATGTGCTTTGCAGAAGAGCGGGGCTGGTGTAGCTATGACAGGCAGTAGAACTACTTTGTCGACGGAGCGGATCTGGCACTGATGGCATGTCTTGATGTACCAAGTAACATCTTGGTCGAGTGAGGGCCACCAGAAGCGATCTGCGAGAGTATGTCAAGTGGGATAGAATCCACAATGGCCAAGCTTGTCGTGGATTTCTCGAAGGATGTTGATACGATCTGAGCCAAATACGACCTTCTGGTGTCATTTAGTCTTGTCACGTCACCAAAGTTGTTCGCCACGAACGAAGAAGTGTCTTGAGTAGCGAATAAGTCGAGCGTGTTCTTTCTCTGATACGGAAGCCGATAGGTGGAGATTCCGTAGGTAGTTGTCGACAAGCCGAAGATCTTGGTCTCTTTTGCGCGTGTCGTCATCATTTGGTAGTTTGACTTCAATGTTTCCACTGGCATCGTTCTCCCTTCCCTTCCCTATCAAAAAGGCAGCAAACTTCTCCTCTTCGGCCCTTATTCCTCCTGCTATTCATATACCGCATCCTAAGATGTCATCAATCCATTGGTCCACTTCTTCTTCACTTTCTTTGTCTCCTTCTTTGTCTTCTCCTCTCCATCTCCTAGATAGTCTGTCGGGACCCTGATGTTTAGTGGCAGAAACGTGTCGTAGCTTGAAATCAAATGTTTGAATACCGGCGAGCCAACGATTCATTGACGTGTTTGGTTGGATGTCAGGGTTATTCAGCATGCCCTTAATGTACTGCATGTCGACCTCTACAGTGAAGTTCTTGATGCCGATTATCCAAACTTTGACTGCTCTGAGCACGCGAAATAGACCATAAAGTTCAAGTTTAGCTTGTGAGTAACGAGATTCGCACCCATTCCACATAATTGAGCCGAAGCGGGCAGGACGGCGCTTTCCGTCATTGTCAATTTGAGAAAGGATGTATCCGGCCGCGATGTGAGATGAGTCGATGGTGAGAATTACTTCATTAACGGATGAATAATCAAGCGGGCGAATCACAGGTGATGTAGCGACAGCTGATTTGAGAGTGTCCATGGCGGCTTGTTCTTGCTCTCCCCAAACAAAAGGTACGTTGTTCCTTGTAAGGTGAACAAGAGGGTGAGAAGTGGCGGCGAAGTCCTTGATCCAGATGCGAACAGTTCCTGCAGTACTGAGAAAACCATGGACCTCGGTCTTGCTTTCGCATGGGGGCCAGTTTTGGACCTTGGATACTTTGGTCACATCGGGAATGCGTCCCTCGTACGTGCAGGTCTGACCGATGACAATTCGGACTTCAGATCGGCACATGAAGAGCTTCTTTGCCGAGACTGTAGCTCCAGTGTGCTTGAGACGATGAAGGACGCGGTTGACATCATTGCAGTGCTCCCACACGAAACATCGAATTCCTGGGTTATCGGTGGTGGTCTTGAATGTTCCGTTGGGTAGTTTGTAGCATGTGCATGGTCCAAGAACATTGATGTCATCCTGGAAATTTGGGGCATGTCTATTTCATGCTGGAGGATAAATGTGACATCATTCTAAAAAACTGCTGGGGAATCAGTCCATCCTTGAGGGAGTACAGTGAGATGGAGTGTGCCCAGGGGCGTTTGGAATGTCGTGAGGTCGCAGGATTGTTCGGCAAGGACACGGTGATCATATTCGATCAATAAATCCATCATGGTGTATATGGATCGCACAGCAGACTGCTCCGTGAAATGCTCAACATATGGAAGAGTTGCAGCATCTTTAATGGTGACCACATTGAGGGGGCTGGAGGTCATGGACGACTCAGATTGATCCATTCTTCTTTGCAACACAGAACCACCTTGACTGATAGGAACTATTTGATGGCTCATAGACGCCAGAAGCAATCTTTGACTTGATGAGTTTGATGACTTCATCACGAATGCCGGGTGGGATAGGGGACTGGCGGTGGACCCATGCGGTATGCTCAACTGTTGGAATTACCACGGGGTCAAAGTATTCATCACGGAATCGTCCCTTTTCTGATTCATCCCATGCAAGTTCTAACTCATTGATGCGGAGAATGTGGGCAGCAAGCTTCCATTCGTCAGGCCAGAGAAAATTATTGACAATACCTAAATCTGTCATCTGTTCATGTGTGAGGCATTGACCACAAGAGAAGTCGGGGGGGTGAGGTGTTAATGGGGTCAGTGTGAGGAGGGGGTCTTCTGGGAAGCGTCGGATGATACGAGCGTGCTGAGGCATCGTAGTAGCGACTGGTTTGACACGATTTGTGACCTTTTTATATGCGAAGGTGTGGCGGATAGGATCCAGATCATACTGGGCGCGGAGGGCTTCTTCTGTGAATTGTGTAGTTGTAATTGCCATGCTTGGCACAGAAGCAAACTGAAGAGCACACGAGATACTCTCGCAGACAGCGGTGAAGAAAGCAAGCGACTCAGCTGGTCCTTGGAATGGTCTGGGGGTGGTGGTAACTCGGCGGAGGTTGGATGGGTTGCAAGGGTTGTGGATAATGATGTGAACGTCATTAGAGTTTAAAAGTCCAGTCCAGTCCGGTTTTTTTGCCTTTTTTGGAAGAGGACCGGACTGGACCGCTTTTGGAAGCCTGGGAATGGTTCATGGACTGCTTAAAGACTGGTCCAAAGTGGTTGCAACTGGTTTTCAAAAAGACCGGTCCAAAACTGCTAAAAAAACCAGTCCAAACCACTAAAAAACCAGTTTTTTTGCATTTTATTGATGTTTTTCACATCAAAGGTGTGTCAGATAGCATCTAAATACTATTTATAGACTGTAGTAATTATATACAAGTCATTATATATTTATTTGTGCCATATTTCATCCAAAAAGATCAGTTTTACACCCCTTAAGACCCACTGCAGGCCAAAATTAGCCTGTAATATAGGGGTTTTTATACCATATATGTATTGCTTACATAATGCGGTTGCAACCGGTTGCAACCAGTCTTTTTCATCATTCTCAAAAGTAGGCAACTGGCAACTGCAGTCCGGTTGCGACCAGTCCAGTCCAGTCCAGTTTCTGGTCTTTTTGCAGTCCTATGGACTGGACTTTTAAACTCTAAACGTCATCGTCATCTTCGTCCTTCTTAAGACGGACTAGACGTTGCCAAGGACGACCAAGTAGAAGGCGATATGGTGCGTCTGGAATGTCGAAAGCATGGGCCCAGGTCTTGAGACCATCTACAACGATTTCGAGCATTTCCAGGCAGCCGGGCATGTGCTGAATGCCGCCGTTTGCAGTTTGCATGTGCATCTTGACATTGGAATTTATTTTGGCCTGAGATGCCTTCCAGATGTCTTCACGTATGACGACTATTTCGGACCCATCATCAAGGAGTGCCAGCTCTTCATGGACTCCATTGACGGTTACCTTGAGCTCGCGCAGTGGTGTCGAGTACTCAACATGAGGAGGGCAGATGGTGGAGACTTCGTTGGTGGCTGCAAAAGAGGGAATATGGTGGGTTTTCGCGTAGTCAACTGCCTCTTTCCAAAGGTCTGGGCTGATAGTGAGGAGATCACCGACCATGATACTGGGAACGATAACATCGAGTATTTTGCTGAAGGTCTGTTTAGTGATGGCTGGATTCATGGCCTTGGATTCATAGGTGTAAGCGGGGGTGCGCTTGTCGAGTGAGCTTGAGGGATCGTTGCTGAGGACTCGTTCGCTAGGTTTGACCATGTCCTCACCCTTTTTTGTGCTGTCGCCTTTCCCTTGCTTCTAGTAATTGCGCAGATGTCTGCTTCCTCCTCTACCTCTGTAATCACTGCATTGTTCTCTGCAATGGGCATGCACTGAAAGACATATGTGGCTGGGTCAGGGTCATTGGCAGTGTATGTGGTTGAGGATATATGGGGCGGAGGGTCGCGTCTAAAATTAGATGTAGTTGGTAGGACGTCTGATGTTGAAGCCTGTACCGGCAGTGTGTTTCCATAATGTTCGTCGATGGTGGTACAAAGTAGACTGGTGCTGTGATGGCGGCGAATGCGGGAACCATCAGGATATGAGAGGTACCGATCCTTGTGAACAATTCGGCCAGCATGAATGTAATCCTCAACGACATGGCATTGGCTGACAAGGTGCTGCCCTCTGCACATGAAGCAGTTGCCAGAAGGCGGCGCTGTGACAGTAGAGCTTGTAGTTGAAAAGGTCTGGTGGACGGGGGCTGCGCAAGGCCTGGCTCCAGCCGGGAGTGGCCATATTTCTGCAGCAGCAATTGACAGACAGATAAGGTGGGTGTAGCATCCAGCGTAGGCTGAATCATGAACATCAAGACAACTTATGCGACGACTGAGCTCGTCAACTTCATCAATGAGTGACTTTGACTCATCAAAACGGACAGTCTTCGTCTGAACCTCCTGGCGTGCATCGCCAGGGTAACAATATTTATCCTCGTTGTAGCTAGGGCGCGAAGGGGCAGTCTTGATGTCGGACGGAGGTACTGAGTCACGAACTGAGTGGAGGCGAAGGGTCACCGGATCATTCTTGTCAACATCAAACCTATCATTAGTGAGAACGACCCATCCAGCCTTGATAACCTTTTCAAAATTGGGATGTTCTGTGTGATCGAACTTCTTGTTGTAACTGGAGCGAGGTGGCGTGATGGATGTGCCTCAGAAGGCCCTGCCAGAACAATTTGTCTCGCTCGCGCTCAGAAATCTTGCTGTTCTTTACGAGCCAAGTGGCGACAGGGCGGAATTGTTGCGAGAACTCCATGAGCTCAGTCTCTGTAGATATATCTAAATCTGCGTGAGTAAGGACAATGCGCTCCAGATCGCGGTAGGTATATTGCATGCCCTTCTCCGTGCCAGGGTATTTGTCGATAACCCTAGCCTTGAATGCTTTGTAATCCACGGCATCATACTCAGGAAGAGATATCCAGAGCCGTTTTGTAGCGGAATTGATATATCGGAGGACCACACGACACTGTTCTCTACTGGTGAGACCACATGAATTGGCCAGATCTTCGAATTGGGTGAAAAAGTTGAGGAGATCCCCAGTGTGTCCAGAGAAAGATGGTGCCTCCTTGGATCCCGTGCCGGGCATCCCTCAGAAGCCTGTGGCAGTATTAGACATGGCGGCTGTGTTAGGACTTGGGGTAGTATTTAGTGGGGGCTGAGTTGTGGGCGCAGTAACAGTGTCAGGGGCTGTAATGGATGGTGTCAGCTGAGTATGGATGACTGGGGATGATGGGGGTGCGGAAGCTCACAATGGGCGGGAGGTATTGGCTGGCTGGGATGGCTTGTGATAACGACTCGGCTGTGGAGCAGCTTCTGTATAAGTTTTACCGCTCTGAGTGCTAGGAATGGTGGGCGAAGGCTGTTCAGCAGCGATTGTCGAAGATCAAGACTGGGGCGATGGAGTCAGGAGTGATGATGGCAAATCAGGAAAATCAGCTGGGTGCAGACGAAACAGCGCTGATGGCAGACAGATATTTCTGGACTGTGCTGGGGTGTCTTCTATAGGCCTTTCGGACGGCTGGGGATGGCTCTCTTGCCTACGGATGGGCGTACTTTCTTCGATCTGTGGCGGAATAGTGAAATATGACTTGATACTAGAACTCGAAGTTCTCTAAAAAGGAACCTAGGAATAATCAAAGGCACGAGGCAGAGAGGGGGGTGCAAGGTCAAGGTCCAGGGGGGTCCTTTGAACTTGCGGTGGGCTCCAGATGTAGGGGAAGGTGCGGGTTCGGGTGTTTGAGAGGACAGGAAGTGAGAGATGAGATGAGAGACAGAAGTGATTCGGAACTCGGATGGTGAATGCTGTAGATACGATAGGAAACTTGTGACTTCTTAGACTGAGGACTCGGACGTGAGATGCGGAACTGGGGGGGATCGGATTACTGCTGCTTGAGGCTGCTACAGGCGGCTTAAGTACAGTACTAATGACGTCAAAGCACAAGTGGCTCGACATCCGAGCAGACAATGTATCTAAGGTACAAAGAATACGTCAAAGCTAAAATACAAGGGGCGGCAAAGCACTGAGAGGGCCATGCCTAAGGACATAGGGCACGGGATCTAACCTGGCCGCTTTGGTGTGTTGTAGATAACATACGTCCGCCCTGCCCTTTGTGGGTCTTGCCAGTCGCAGGACAATCGATACCAGTTACCCAGTACCAATCACAACTCACCCTGAGGTCCACAGAAGGTGTCCTCACCAATGCCCGGGCCCTCTCGAGTGCTTTGTAGATCGGAAATATTTTGTAGTTGCGTAGCTAGGTCGTGTTAGTTCCTTACACAGCTCAGAATCATGAAGGTTGGAAATGGTTTGTAATACTTCCCTCTCTTTGTCATGTATAGCTGTCCGTAAGCGACGAATCTCAACATTTAGCCTTGTAACTTCTTCCTTTGCATGACATAATTTGAAGAATTTGGCTGTTGTGCTATGGACTGCTGGTTTGGCCCAAATGCGCTCCTGAACATCATCTCGTGTGTGCTGAAGTAGGTTGAATTCACCTAAAAACATGTATTGGGTAATATCCTTCCATGAAATGGGCGGCCACGGCAGGTTAAGTGCTGCTGCTTGAACATTATACTATGCAATTGCTTTCCGAATGGTTTCAGATCTCCGCTGAAGACCCTTGCTGATCTGCTGACGGAGTTTATACCCTATCGCGCCACGTAATCCATCGCCAAAGCAAGTCACAACCACTTCTTACCTGTGCCAGACATTGAAAGCTTAGAGAGCTCAAATAGGTGCATGACAACTAGTCGTTCCAGCTCTCCCAATGCTTCACAGTAATTGCCAAACATAGCTTCTTCCTTGTAGCAGTTGTACTCCTTCACCACCAACACTCCAGGGGGACTCGAGTCCAAGCTGGCCTTGTATATGTGCAGCTAATGCTTCCATGTTCTGCAATTTCGCATATGCAAGGTCAACCTGAATATGTGCCTGATTGATGGTGGCTGCGATTGCATTGAAGTCACCCTGTACGACCCCACTCAGTGCACCATTAGCAACTTTGCAAGCAGCGCTCCAAGCCAGTCTAAATATAATTGTCAATAATTCAGATGCAAATGAATGGCCGATAATTGTACTTTTTTTCTTCGAGGTCATCAAGGACTTGCACATATTGCATTCGTAGTACATCCTGTGGTGGTGGCTGCTTGAGCAAACTAAGATATGCACGTTCTTCAGTAAGGAACCATGGGAAATCATCATCAGAAAGATTCAAGGCAGCCTTGAGGATGGCAAGTTCATTGCTGAGTTGGCGAATTGTCTCCGTCGCTTCTCGGTAATGGTTGCGAATAAAATGTGCTAAGATATCAATCAATGACAGCAAATATTGGATGGGAACAATACGTACTAAGCACCTCATATTTGTCTTGATTCCAAAACATGAAGTGTTCCTTGATCACTTGGTGTTGATGAAATCGTGTCGCATGCCATATACTTCAGGCCAGCTCATTGGATGCAGAGAAAACATGTTCGCAACCTTCGCCCTCCGTATTTCCAGTGCCTTCAATGTACAATGAATAGAGTTTAAAAGTCCAGTCCATAGGACCACAAAAAGACCAGAAACTGGACTGGACTGGACTGGTCGCAACCGGACTGCAGTTGCCAGTTGCCTACTTTTGAGAATGATGAAAAAGACTGGTTGCAACCGGTTGCAACCGCATTATGTAAGCAATACATATATGGTATAAAAACCCCTATATTACAGGCTAATTTTGGCCTGCAGTGGGTCTTAAGGGGTGTAAAACTGATCTTTTTGGATGAAATATGGCACAAATAAATATATAATGACTTGTATATAATTACTACAGTCTATAAATAGTATTTAGATGCTATCTGACACACCTTTGATGTGAAAAACATCAATAAAATGCAAAAAAACTGGTTTTTTAGTGGTTTGGACTGGTTTTTTTAGCAGTTTTGGACCGGTCTTTTTGAAAACCAGTTGCAACCACTTTGGACCAGTCTTTAAGCAGTCCATGAACCATTCCCAGGCTTCCAAAAGCGGTCCAGTCCGGTCCTCTTCCAAAAAAGGCAAAAAAACCGGACTGGACTGGACTTTTAAACTCTAACAATGAATGCCAGTCCAATTGGCACATGCAGTTGTGCACATGTCCATGAAAGGCACCCACCATGAAGCGCAGATGGTGCATCTGTATCCTTGGACCAATGCTACTGGTATTTGCAGTTTTTGCAAAGGCACAGCCAATGTCGTATGCACAACCACCCCTAGGGCCATACACCGATAGCAGGCGATCAACAATTGCTAGTGGATACTTAGCCCTGACAGGCTGTCAGAATTACCAAGTATGATGGCATAATACAACACTTACAGTTCACTGCTCTTTATCATGTCACAGGCTAAGAGCATGAAATGATGCTGACATGTCACGAGAAAAATTCCAGACTCCTCAAATATAGCAAATGTTTTCTTCTGCACATCAGCTTTTGCATTGCGCCACCAGTTGACGCAGTTGAATTTATCAGAAACATTCAATGTCTCTAGCTCCCAGTCCTTGTTGAATATCTCTGTATCTGTATTAGTGGGCGCTTGTGTCTTGACAATGCCTGTGAGTCAACGGTGCCAGTTTGGTTAGATTGAACGTACCCGTCTCACTTTAACTTCATATTTGAATTTGTCGACTTCCTCATTACTTAACCAATAGCTTGATCTTGGCGTGTGATGATCCACTCGTGGAACAGTGCTGTACGTGTAACGGTCTAACTTTTTATCTTATCTAATCTGCGATTAGATGACATCTTATCTTATCATACTGTAGTATCTTATCTAGTGCATCTTATCTGTAGGTCTGTCTAGACTACAGCCTCGTGCTGTACATGCTGTATCCCTTGATGTCATTAGCATAGCCTTACCAACAGGATGGCAGCTGTGCTCACTGCCTCGTACAGCATACAGCCTCATGGATAGCCTCACACAGGACACGTGTAGTGTAGTATATATACCGTTGCAATCCAGCACCCAGAGGCTCTCCATTCGAGCTCTCTTTGGGTCTTTGCTCTAAGATGCTTGCATCCTTTCCCTCCTCAGAGTCCCTTGTGTGGTAGTTCTTTGGGTTTTGCCCTTAGGGTTGTCTCAGTACACCTGTCAAGACCGGTTCTCCTCAACGATCTTACTAGGAGGTCCAGAGGTGCAGGGAACTAATGAGGAGGTAAGTCCAGACACTAGTAGGTGCTAGTTAGTGTGGAGAGTCAAGTCCAGGTCAAACGAACGAAGTCCAGGCACTAGAGAAGCACAGGGAGTAAGTCTGGGTTTTTGCAGAGTAAGTCCGGACTGCGGGAAAGTGGTCCAGAGTTGAGCGCAGCTTGTCCGGAGCGAAGGACATCCCAGAGGTGGGATAAGTCCTGAGAGGTCTAGCGTTGAGTCTGGGACAGAGGTGGTTTTTGCCCTTGTGCGAGTAGGAGATTTGCTAGGATCAGACATAGGACCAAGGGGACGAGATAGGATGGAGGCCGGAGTGTTGGAGATAAACAGACTGTTATGGTTTGTTTATATACTTACATAAGCATACATCGCACTACAGTAGTTTCTATTACTATAGTTCCCTCAGTAGCTTGCCAGACTACTGAGGTTACCTACAGCTCTCCTTTTCCCTTCCTTAGGCTAGACCTTCCCTGTGCAGACCACCACCTTTCTATAGGTTATGAGCCCTGGCTCTGCCTAGCCAGGAGGAAAGGAAAACCAGGAGAAAAGGAACCCACTGGAAAAACAAGTGAAATGGTCAAAATTCCCACACTCGAACTCAACGGACAAAATTGGAAAATTTACCGCACAAAGTTACTTGAGTACGCAGCCACGTGAAATTGGCTAGATGTATTAGCTGGCACATCGGACGACGGAACATATGATTGGGAAGGGTACAATGCTCTATTACACGAGCTACTCCATGACACAGTCCCTATCTCTATCTATATCCAACTTCATCGAAATACTGCGCATCAAGTTTTCAAATACCTCACGAAACGTTTCCACGACCGCGAACCAATTGCAGACCCCCGCGTGAAGAAACTCGCGACCTGCGCAAACGAGGACAAATGTCATCTGTCAGTGGAAAGCTCTATGAGCGAGAATGCTGCCACTGGTGCAGATCGGGAAGACCAACCTACCAAAGCCCTCACTCAAGGCATTGAAGATGTCAACGATGGAAACGTCGGATGCACCAAAGACCCATGCACGAGCCTAAAGGCTTTGGCGAAGGGCCTAGTGCTAAATGCACAGAGATGACAGTTGTCATACTCGAAAGTGCACCACACAAGACGCAAAACGTACTGCAAAACGTACCACAAAACGTACCGCAAAACGTACCGCAAAACTCACTGCCACTGACACCGAGGCTGCCAATTGATGGCAAGCCAGGCGAGTGCAAGCAGGAGGCGGCGGACAGCGTCCTGATGGCAGGATGCACAAATGGGATGGCCCAGTCGGCCGAACCACACGAAACGCAAAAACCACCGCAGGACTCACTGCAAACGACACCGAGGCTGCCAACTGAGGGCGAGCCAAGCAAGTGCAAGCAGGAGGTGATGGGGAGTGTCATGACGGCCGAACCACACGAAACGATCATGAACGTCAAGGGAAAGGCTGCGCTGGGCGGAGAACCGGTGGAGAGAGTCCATAGACTCGACGAAGGCGACAAAACAGAGCACAACAGTGAGTCGCAACTCCAACAAACAAATTTTTACTTCGAAGAAAGCTGTCAGCACGATGCAAACACAAACAGCAATGTACCTAGTACACATGGACTACCGCTCAAGGGGGGAGTGGGATATGTGTGCGAGCGGCGAGACGAGTGACCCAAATGGAGTCGAGTCAGACGGCTGCGAAGGAGGTGCGAGCAGGCAGGCGAGCATTGACGAGCTGGAAGCAGTCGTTGAATGTTGCCAGCAATTATGCATGGCAGACAGCAGTGTAGGCCGTGGAGTTGAGCCTGCGGACGTTCCAAACGAGTCGGATACGCTCGTAATCGCATCAATCGAGGCGGAGAGCCCAGACAGCAGCGGTATACTGCACGTGCACCTTGGAAGCACGAGCTGGCATGCAGGTGATGTGAACAGCACTGGACATGGAGCAGATGGGTTGACGGGCGAGACAAATGACTCGAGAGGCTGGACGGACACTCTGGATGTGTCAAACAGCGCTGGAATGGCTGGGATCAGCTGTGGTGAGGATGCAGGGACGTACCTGGGAGCTCGAGGCACGAAACGCGTCATAGACACGACGGACAGCATTGGAAGCCAGTCAGATGCGTCGAGTGGGCACTGGGACATGCCAAGCATCGAGACAGATGCGATAACGATAACGTCTGCAAACATGCCAGAGAACGTCAGCATACCTCGAGAGAAGGCTAAACCACCAGACACACCTTTTGGCACCACAAGAATGGCTCCAGACAAGCCAAACGGTGTCGGAGACCACATGGATGCGTCGAGTGTACGCATGGACACGTACTGCATTGGAAATGACACGACAACGACTGTAAATGTGACAGAAATTGTCAGAACAACTGAAAACGAGCCAAAAACGCAGAACTCACCTATGGAGACCGCGAGATGGACTCCAGATGCGCCAAATGGCTGCGGGAGCCATGCGGATGCGTCAAGCATACGCACAGACGCACAGAGCATTGGAAACGAGAGGAAAACAGTTGCAAACGAAATGGAGAGTGTCAGAACACGTTGAATCAGGTCGAGGACGCAAGACTCACCTGTTCCGCACAAAATCGTGACATCCAAGCCTACCAATTGATGGAGAAGAGTTAGCGTGTACGCACCGTGGAACGCGCCAGTTGTGGCGATCAAGCCCGCAAGCCAAATATTCATCTTTGGACGACCTGAGAGCAGAGATGAGGCGATTGCGCCAATCATCGAGGGCGAAAGGGCTGGTGACGGCGATGGTGATGGATACAGAGACGATGGAGATGTTGGCGACGTGGACGGCACAACTAGCAGCGGCGACAGTGACTCGATATGAGTCGAAGCAGCGCTGCTGGCTGGAGAGAGTCAGCACGTGCGCTACAGCCGAAGAACACGAACAGGAAACTTACCTGTATCATCAAGGCCACCCACCGATCACACAAACTGTCTGTACGGACTCGTCAGGCGTCGACGGCGACGCGGAAGGCTCAAGATCAAGTGAATAAATGTCAGCAAAGTGCAAGGAGACGAAACGACTTACCTGGAACCCGCACATGCGATGCAGCCACCTGCGAACTCCTCAAACTGTGCATATAGGGTCTATAGACCCAGGTGTCGACGCGGGCGAATCAAGATCACACCTAGAAACGTCAGTCGGATGTGAAATGGCGGAAACGCCTACCTTAGACGCGATAACACGATCCAGTCGATGCAGAGACCTGAAAAGCAAACAAGAAGGGTTAGTAAACTTACCTTCGAGTATAGGAAGCAGGGGGAGCCTTGGCGCGACGACGAAGACCATGGATGAGGTCCCGCGCACACTGCAATCAGCGCAGGCATATGAGCACGACGCAACTTACCAAATCGGGTAACAACGCGGAAGTCACTCCAAACCTTCGCAACAAGTCTCAAATACTATTTGTATTGGACACATTCATTTGGAACAACATTTTATTGGATATAGCTAAGTACATTCATTGATTACTTTTACTATACCTTTCTATCCATTACCCCACTCTGTTTATGGGGGAGTGTTGGAGATAAACAGACTGTTATGGTTTGTTTATATACTTACATAAGCATACATCGCACTACAGTAGTTTCTATTACTATAGTTCCCTCAGTAGCTTGCCAGACTACTGAGGGTGAGTACCATCTACTAACCACCACATACACCTACTAATACCTTGTAGTCACCCTACAGGTATATACTAATATATAGTAGCTTGCCAGACTACTGAGGTTACCTACAGCTCTCCTTTTCCCTTCCTTAGGCTAGACCTTCCCTGTGCAGACCACCACCTTTCTATACGGAGTTGGCTGGAGTTCAGGAGTTCAGGTGAACAGATGGATTAGGAGAGCATAGTAGTGGGTAGTACAGAGTGGGGAGTATCTTAGTTGAGATTTGATCTAAGGAAACTACTAGGCCAGAGTATAGTAGTTTATATAGTAAATGAGAACTAGGGTGAGTATATACGGTGACAAGTAAACACCTTAGTTGGGACAAGGGATGGAGCAGAAATGGACAGGAAAATAAAGCAGGTACAGGAAAATAAACTGGAGCGGGAGCAGACACAGGGAACTAGGATTACAGGGATGACAGAGCAGATGCAGGGACAAGTGAAGTAAAGGGAACTAGGTCGGAAGAGGACAGGTAAGGGTTGGAGGTGGACTTAACTAATGTTAAGTCCGGAGCGATGACCAGGACCGGAGGAAGTGGGACCGGAGGAAGTGCACGACCGGAGGAAGTGCAAGAGCGGAGGGAGTGTACGAGTGGAGGGAGTGTACACCTGGAGGAAGGGCGGAGTAGCTGGAGGAAGGTCCGGAGTTGGACATGGAAATGACCAAGGCCATTGGTGGACCTACCAGGGGAAGTGGAGCGGAACAGGAGCAAACCTGAGCTGGAGTTGGATGTACCAGCCGGAGTTGGGCTAGGTCGCAGACCAGACAAAGGGAGTGGCCAGACTGAAACCGGAGTAGCGACTAATGGTAGGTACAGGTCTGACATGGAGGAGTTAGACCACGGATCTGTCTAGAGGGAGACAGGGGTTAGTCCTGAGGTGGAGATGGACGTAGTGACTGGAGTTGAGCTGGAGTGCAGCTATGGGGCTGGAGATGGCCGGACTAGATCTGGAGTTGTGTCTATGCCTAAGGAGAGGTTGTTGGATATAAACAGAATTGTTGTGGTATATTTAACTACTTACATAAGCATGCATCGCACTAGAGTAGAGTTTCTAGTACCTTAGTTCCCTCAGTAGCTTGCCAGACTACTGAGGGTGAGTACCTTTCCTACTAACCACTTACTACCTACTGATACCTTGTAGTTACCTACAGGTATATACTAATATAATAGTAGCTTGCCAGACTACTGAGGTTACCTACAGCTCCTTCTCCCTTCTTCTACAGGCTAGACCTTCCCTGTGCAGACCACCACCTTTCTATAGAGGTCAGGCAGGCCAGGGTTAGACTGGAGTTGTGATTGGGAAAAGTATGGATATGACAACGCCATTGTGTCCCATCATTTGAGGCTATCATTCCCATCAATGGAAACAAGCCAATCAAATGAAAGAGACGGCTCATCTTCAAGACAGTAGAAACAGGCCAGACACTCATTCCGAAGCCTCCACTCCTGAGTATCACAAACTGTTAAGAGCCACTCTGATCCTGCAGTCGACACGGTGAACGATCTCCAGATATACATCGAAAGCATGAGAAAATTGATCGAAAAGATATGGGCGATAGGGTACCTATTGGGGAGTCAATACAGAACAAATCATATGGTGGTGCTTACATTATGGAGATTACACAGCATTTTGCATTGTGCCTGAATACTGAAACGTGGACACACACGACGGGCCTGTCGAAATGCAGCAAGGGTCTGAAGTGACAAGGCAACGGTTGGATGTACAGGTGAGCAGCCCAAGTATCCATGAAAAATGAGGTTTTCATTTGGAAAGATATGGTGTGGGCGTGCAACAAGCGTCACCCTGCGTCTGGCTGGATCAAAGGAAAGTAAAAACTAAAAAAAGGTATTACCAGCAAGCTTGACAACTCACTGAAAATATCAATGAGTTCAATCCCACTGACGGTGCCAGAAGGATGTGCTTTGTGGTCATCATTTGCCTCGGCAGGTTCCTCTGTGGGGAATCCATCACCAGAATCATGCGAGCAAAAGTCTAGGTATGCATCAACCAGCTTGCACATCTGAGCATCCCAGTGGTTAGTTTGGAGTTCAATATGGTCCCTGCGATCATGGGTATCCAGTGGACGCCTGGCATATTCCCATTAGAGAATGTGGGTTAAACAAGGGGTATAAAAAAGCCAGACCATTCGGAGACGTGTCGGGAAAGTGCAAAGAACTCATCCTCATCATCCTCACTATCATGATTGGATTCTTGGCTCTGGAAGGGCAAAGGCTCATCATATTGTATATTCATACCTTGGTCTTCAAACATTTGATCCGCAGCATCCCAGTCCTCAACAGGCAGCGCTAAATAATGATTAACCCAGTTTGATGGACAATGGTGAGAAGGGATATAGATACCTTGGAGGCTGGCAATACGCTGTTCATTGATTTCGTGGAGGGGATCATCCTGCTTTGCTGTGCGCAATACTTTGGTGTACCAAACATGTCCTCTGAACCCATGGAGAGAGATGGATTTGGAAAGTCCCCGGATTTTTGTTGAGCCTCGACGGGGCATGGTAACCTAGCTGAAGCATGGTGATAGGCAACAAAGAACATGAATGAGGGAGAAGTACACACCTTGTCAGGAGCGTTGGGGGCAATAGCGGCATTGTCGATGGCTTCAGAGGGGCTGAAAACAGCGTTGGCGGAGCTTGGGGCTTAGGACATGGTAAAGAAACATTAGAGAACTGGCCATGACAACAAAAGAAGTACATACCTTGTAAAGGGTCATCAAGACCAATAGTAGCGTTGTCAACAGCAGGAGAGTTGCTGCAATGGCCCTGGTGGCACTAGAGGCATTGACAAATGGAGAGCAAAGGGTCAGGAACCTTGGAAACGACATTGAGGAAGGTACATACCTTGTCAAGAGCATCGAGAGCGGCAGTGGCATTGACGGCATGAGAGACGGTGAAAACCGGGGAAGGAAGCGTTAATGGCGTTGAAAAACAACATCGAGAGCAGTATGTATGTTGTACAGAGCGTTGAGACCAGCGAGGTTGTTGTTGAAGGCGATGCGGCCGTTGAAAAGGGCGTTGAGCGACAGTGGCGTTGTCGATTGCTGGAGAGTTGCTGGAACGGCATTGGCAGCACTAGAGACATTGAAAAACAAGGAGAAAAGCATTAATGACATTGGAAAACATTGTCGAGGGAGTACGTACACAGCGAGGGCAGCGAGGCCGTTGTTGACGGCGACAGAACCGTGAAAATGACTTCAGCAGCACTGGCAATATTGAGGGAAGCGTCCTGTGGGCTAGTGTTTCAAACAAGGGGTGGGGGGCATGGAGAACAGCGGGCGCAACAGCAATGCCAGGTGATGGAGCAGTGAGGACATTGTTGGTGGCATTAGACATTGACAGTAGCGTACCGTTGGCTAGCATCTTTCGGGGATGCACAGGAGAATGGAGAACAGCAAGCACGACAGTGGCGTGTGCCCTTAGACGGCAGCAGCAATGACAATGACAATGAAGAGGCAGAGGGAACAGGGACGTGGGAAGAGGCACTGCAAGCATTTCTCAATGTTTCATGACAAAACATTGTAAAAAAATAGAAGAAAGAGATACTCTCTTATTTACAATTTTGTTAAACAAAAAAGACAAATATCATATGAAATCTTTTTTGTCTTTCTTTTGCCAAGACATGATTTGAGATCATTTCTTATGTTAGGACCATAAAAGATTTAACCTTTTCCTTCTGCCTGTTCCTTGCAAAACAAATAATGAAAAGACAATGTAACTTTTCTCATAGCAAGTATTTCAGTATGTTTTATTAGAAATAAGACATCATATTATTGTTAAAAACATGTTGAGAGAAAACAATAATTTTGTCTTCAAGAAACATGATTGTTCCTGGATGCTGATTGGCTGGCTAGAGTGTTATGACCAAAAATATATAGCATATTTCCTAAACATTTATTCTTGTGAAATAGAGTATCTTTTGATTCAATTTTTCACTGCAGAAAATTGAAAATGTTTTCTGTGAGAAAAGTTACATTGTCTTTTCTTTATTTGTTGTCCAAGGGACAGGCAGAAGAAAAAGGTTAAATTTTTTATAGTCTCAACATAAGAAATGATCTCAGATCATATCTTCACACAAAAATGACAAGAATAATGCTGTATGATATTTGTTTTTCTTGCTAAAAAACATCATAAATAAAAGAGTATCTCTTTCTTCTATTTTTTTTACAATGTTTTGTCATGAAACATTGAGAAATGCTTGCAGTGAGGGCGGGTGCAGTGTTGAGTCAGTGTATTAGTAAGCTGAGCTAATCAGCGTGGCGGTGGCAGACGTGGGAAGAGGGCGGGAATGCTGGCGGCATTATGGAGTGAGTGGATTAGTAAGCTGGGCTACTCAGCGCAGCGGCCCGCCACCTATACCTCAGGTCTACTAGATTTTTACAAGGTAGAACAGTATTTGGTGCAATATTTATTGCTGGTGTTGGGAAAAACCAGCAACAGAGCCAAATTTTACATTACGATATTGTTTTGGTACATGCTTAATAAGGCTCGCAAATCGGGAGTAGTAGGTGCTAGTAACATGGTCACACCCCTGTCAACGTTACTAGTTAGTAGGGATAATTGGATTTGCAGCACTTCAGCACTTTGTAAGGAACTAACACGATTTAGCTATGCAACTACGATATATTTCGACATACGAAGCACTTGAGAGGGCCCGGGCGTTGGTGAGGATGCCTTCCACAGACCTCGGGGTGAGTTATGATCGGTACCGGGTAACTGGTATCGATCATCCTGCGACCGGCAAGACCCACAAAGGGCAGGGCGGATGTATGTTATCTATGACGCACCGAAGCGGCCAGGTTAGATCCCGTGCCCTATGTCCTTAGGCACGGCCCTCTCAGTGCTTTGCTGCCCCTTGTATTTTAGCTTTGACACTCTCTTTGTACCTTAGATACATTGTCTGCTCGGACGTCGAGCCACTCGCGCTTTGACGTCATTAGTACTGTACTTAAGCCGCCTGTAGCAGCCTCGAGCTGCAGCAATCCGATTCCCCCAGTTCCATATCTCACGTCCGAATCCTCAAGTCTAAGCAGTCACAAGTTTCCCATTGTATCTACAGCGTTCACTGTCTAAAGTTCCGAATCTCTCTCGTCTCTCTTCCCTTGTCCTCTCGAACACCTGAACCCGCACCTTCCCCTACAACTTTCAGCAGCACTCAGCTGTTGACTTAGAAAATTTCGGAAGTATAGAACACAGCCACACCTGAATTAGAAGGAAGCCCCTATATCATAGGGGGTGATGGACCCTGTTTGGCCAAACACAGCCACTACTCCAAAAAAGGAAATAGGGTGATCTAGATACCATCTGACTGCAATTTTCAACCTCTACACAGCCACCATGATGGCATGATGGCATAATGACATCCAAAAAAGGTAATAGGGTGATATGGGTACCATTGGACTGCAATTTTCAACCTCTACACAGCCACCATGATGGCATCATGCCATAATGATGTCCAAAAAAGGTGATAGAGTGATATGGGTACCATCAGACTGCATTTTTCAATCTCTACATAGCCACCATGATGACATGATGACATAATAATATTTAGAGGTGTAATATTTGTAATATGTGGAATAGGGGCTATTCTCAGATGCTATTATCATGCTTCAGTGTCTTGCTAAAAGTCATAGTCACAAATGAGAGAAATCCAAACATAGTCTTACATAAACAATTCATTAAGATTTGACAGAGCTATAACCAAAATAAATTTTGAGACCCAGCACAAAAATTTTTGTTCAAGGTACCATCATGTAGCCATATGTTTGAGGAATCCATTCATATGTTATCTACTCAATCAACCTCCATTTGGATGAGATATAAGCAAAACATTTTCTTCAATCAACACACGAGTGAACTTTTAGCAGGCCTTCTCCTGCCTTCCTGTACATCATCACTGGCCCACATGCAATGTACATAGTATTCTACAAGCCATATTAGTATATAATACAACATCTGGATGTTTATTTTAGTGTATAAGGACCTCAGGATAAATGGTGAATATTTTAGGGGTAAAATCACAAAAGTGTTCGCATTTTTGATATATTTGACATATTGCCTCGGAAACTACATCCCCTTCAAGGGGTCATATGTGCTCACAACATATTATCACTGCTTGGCATGGAGTGGGCCCTCTGAGATGCTGACTCATGTTCTTCTCCTACTCATATATCACCATGGCAGGCCATTGACAGAGACAGTGGTGCCTATTGGATGGCCTATAGTGGTGGTATTATACCATGTCCATATGGGCATCAAATATATTGGCCATCTAACTGCTACAAGATGAGCAATTAAATAAATCACATTTTTACAACAATAGGGGCTCTATGGGCTCCCAGACTAGGTATTGTCAATCTGACTATCTCAGAAGCTGTGGGCCATCATATAGTATCTACTATAATACCCTCAGATCAATACTGCAGTGTGGTGACAAGGAGGAATGAAAACAACATTCAAAAGGCATGGGAAAATACCTCAAAAATGTGGAGACTTGCAAAACATATGAAACAATTGCCATATTACACAACACACAGAACTTGGCACTCTACAAATGATGTCAATGAGTTACTGACATGTCATAAGGCTCATTAGACATATATTAGATACTGGTTAGAAGTGTAGGTCATGTCAAGTGCTACCTTGGTGATAAGAGTCATTGTTACAACCTAACGGGAAGTGATGTCCGGAGATGGACAAGCACAGCGGGCCTAGACAAGAATGATAATAGAAGTTGCTAACTCACTCTTGCTAGTTGGTTCAAACTTGAAGGGATTAACCGAAGGTGGTTAAGAGAGTTCTTGAATAGAACAGAGGATAAAATGTAGTGGGTAAAATCCTACTCTGCTACCAAGAAGCATAAGGGTATTTATACGTCTGAGCTGCGCACAGACCATGTAAAGTAAGAAGTCTCTGTGAGTCCATAAATGGACAGGTAGATAAGTACCTTCCTAACATAGTAGTCCTGTGGAAACTCGTAGAATCTTGTAGAAGACCACAGTGAGTCATAGGTAAGATAAGAGATAAGAAACAGTCTAGATCGACCCATAGGAATGTTCCAGAAGGAACATTATCTCTCCTTATCTTGATACATCATAGATAAGGGATATGACTCCGGTGTCATGCACCAAACATGTTTGGTACTGTGGACATGGAGAAAGTTAGCCAATGAAACTAATGCGAAGAATGCACACCCAAGATCTGTTGAAAGATTGTCCCGACTTGAGGGATACAGACAGCCCTCACTATCCATATCATGCAAAGTCAAGACTATCCTTATGCGAAGAATGAATACAAGCTTGTCATAGCCATCTATCGCACAAGAATGACTATCCTGGAGCAAGAGATGAATGCCATCGTCTGGCAATCATCCCTCGCACAAGAACCGCCAAGAAGCAGAAGAATCCAAGGATTGATGATCATTTCAGTATGAGAGAGGAATGCAACCTACTGCAGTCCAACTCCCATACCAGAACAACCAAAGAAGCAGAAGAAACGATAGAGAAACGAAGGAGAAAAGGAAGAATCATTTTTAGTGCCCAAATGTCAAATTTAGGCGCCCAGTGCCGGCATTCCAATATTTTGAATAGCTCTGCCATTTTTGAAGCTATCAATCATGTGACTATACCATCATGGAGCCTAGACCGTGGTCTATCTGCCTGTCAAGTTCCGACGTAAATCTGTTTATTTCCCACGGAGATATTCCACCCGCAAACCAGACACCCACTTCATCACTCACTATGGAGTCCGCATTTTCTCTGGAACATTTCTCCGCTATTGCAGCAGACCTCAACTATGTCCTGCTCTTGGGACAGCCTCTCCCTGAGCTCCTGTGTACTGTCTGGTACATATCTTCCCAGCCTTCTCCCTCAGTCCCTCTCGTTCTCGGTCAGCGTGTTCTCCTCGTCAGTCCTGCGTCGCACACACACTTTGGTCGTCTCAAGTCTATCGTTAGACTTGAAAATTCATACCTGGTCGTCTCTGTGTCTCCTGAGTCCTCTGCATATGGTCCTTTCATCCCAGAGTCCTGTCACATCCATCTCCCTCTATCATTCATCTCGCTTCCCTGGACACGTCAAATCCGCTACTTGCGATTCTCTTCCCTGCTATCCCACAACAAACACGAATGAAACAGTGCTCTAGAACCCTTCTTAGGAGCCCTAATAGAGTACAGAACCTTCCCCTTACTGCTCAAGGGAAGACTGCACTTCAGGGAGCCCATGCACCTGTGTAGGCCATATGAGATGGCCAGACGAGGGTGATATTCACCCGGGTGGGATGGGCCAGCGGAGTGGGAGCCCGGGACCACCTGTCACCATATAACAGGGGTGGGCTACATGGCTTGGGATTATCATCATGGGATATGCATGGGCTATGGTGTTGGTTAAGGTGGATTAATCAGTCATGTGTAGGTGTTGTCACCATGTCATACGAGTGGGCCCAAATATTACTATGTGCATGTTAATAAATTATCAGCACTGCTGGTTTACTACCGCGGGAGGGCTGCTGCAGTGCTGATAATTTATTGATTACTGCCGCAGGATTATTTACTGGGGATTACTGCTGCGGAGGTTACTACTTGCTGGTATATGCTACCAGCGCGCAAAACCTGCTGATTCCAGTCAAGGGTTTGCCACAGAATGGATGTCCATTTGCGGGTTGATGACCCAGGCAGATAACCACCCACAGGTGGTCAAGAAGGATAACCATTATGTTATCGGGAAAGGTGGTTTATAATGAATGCACTAACCTTTGCCTTCAATATCCTGCCAGCACCCTTATGGACAACCTCCGCATGCCCCGCCAGAGGGATGGCCATCCGCGGTTGGATGGGGGTTAAGGCGGATAGCCATTATATTATGCAGGAATAGTTGTTTATAATCAGTCCACCAACCTCTGCCTTCAATATGCTACCGGAACCCTCATTGAAAACCCCCTGCATACCCCTGCAGGCAGATATCCATCCGCGGATAGATGGAGGTCAAGAAGGATAACCATTATATTATGTGGGAGTAGTTTTTGATAATTAATACACAAACCTTTGCCTTCAATATGCTACCGGCACCATCATTTGAAAACCTTCACATATCCCCGCAGGCAGATATCCATCCATGGATAGATAGGGGTCAAGATGGATAGCCATTATATTATGCAGGAATAGTTGTTTATAATCAATTCACTAACCTCTGCCTTCAATATGCTACCGGAACCCTCATTGGAAAACTTCCGCATACCCCTGTAGGCAGATATCCATCCGCGGTTGGATGGGGGTCAAGAGGGATAATTATTATATTATGTGGGAGCAGTTTATAATTAATACACAAACCTCTGCCTTCAATATGCTACCAGAACCCTCATTGGAAAACCTCCACATATCCCTGCACAGATATCTATCCATGGATAGATGGCAGTCAAGATGGATAGCCATTATAGTATGCGGGAACAGTTGTTTATAGTCAATTCACTAACCTCTGCTTTCAATATGCTACAGGCACCCTCATTGGAAACTCTCTGCATATCCCACAGGTAGATATCCATCCGCAGATAGATGGCGGTCAAGATGGATAGCCATTATAGTATGTGGGAACAGTTGTTTATAGTCAATTCACTAACCTCTGCCTTCAACATGCTACTGGAACCCTCATTGGAAAACCTCCGCATATCCCGCAGGTAGATATCCATCCACGGATAGATGGCAGTTGAGAAGGATAATTATTATATTATGTGGGAGCAGTTTTTTATAATTAATACACAAACCTCTGCCTTCAATATGCTACCGGAACCCTCATTGGAAAACCTCCACATATCCCTGCACAGATATCTATCCATGGATAGATGGCAGTCAAGATGGATAGCCATTATAGTATGCGGGAACAGTTGTTTATAGTCAATTCACTAACCTCTGCTTTCAATATGCTATGGGCACCCTCATTGGAAACTCTCCGCATATCCCGCAGGTAGATATCCATCCGCGGATAGATGGCAGTCAAGATGGATAGCCATTATAGTATGCGGGAACAGTTGTTTATAGTCAATTCACTAACCTCTGCCTTCAACATGCTACTGGAACCCTCATTGGAAAACCTCCGCATATCCCGCAGGTAGATATCCATCCACAGATAGATGGCGGTCGAGAAGGATAATTATTATATTATGTGGAAGCAGTTTTTTATAATTAATACACAAACCTCTGCCTTCAATATGCTACCGGCACCCTCATTGAAACCTCCACATATCCCCGCAGGTGGATATCAATCCACAGATAGATGGGGATCAAGATGGATAGCCATTATATTATACGGGAACAGTTGTTTATAATCAATTCACTAACCTCTTCCTTCAATATGCTACCTGCACCCTCAGTGGAAAACATCTGCATGCCCCTGCAGGGGGATATCTATTCGCAGATAGATGGGGCTCAAGATGGATAACCACTGCACTAACCTTTGCCTTCAATATGCTACAAGAAGCGAATTTGGATATTGCACCCATGTTATAAGGGTCAGCCCATTTTGTCATTTTATGTTGCAGATGGGCAGGCCCATGTTGCATTCCCCCATCTCATATGTGTGGGCTCAATAGCTGTTTTCATCATATAAGGGCAGCCCATAGTGTATAATTCATATGATGTGGGTGGGCTGGTATCTCATTCCCCTATGTCATATGGACCAGCCCATGGAGTCCTCTCTTCCTATTACAGATGGATGGGCCCAAATTACATTCCCCCATCTCGGATGGGCAGGCCCTATAGCTATCTATGTCACCTATGGGCCAGCCCAGATGTTGTGACGCCATGTGATATGGGTGGGCTGACATATTACCCATCCCACATTATATGAGTCAGCCCAGTCCATACTTCCCTATTGCTGATGGGTTGGCCCAGAACACCTTGTGCCATCCCATATGGATGGGCTCAATATCTGTTTCCATTATATATAGGGCAGCCCACATGGTATCACATCATCTAATATAGTTGGGCTGTTACAGTAATTCACCCATATCACATGAGTCAGCCCAATGCCTATCTTACTGTTGTTGATGTCTGGGCCCATAACACATGCCCCATCCCATATGGGTGGGCTCAGTACCTGTTCCCATCATTGATAGGGCAGCCCATGATATATGACCTCATATGATATGTGTGGGCTGTCATACTACCCTCCCCAGGGTATATGGGCCAGCCCACTTCTTATGTTCCCATTGTATATGCATGGGCTCAGAACAGTCACCCATCCCATACAGGTGGGCTCAATAGCTATCTCCATCATATATAGCACAGCCCATAAACTATAACATCATATGATATGGGTGGGCTGGAATACTACCCTCCACAGTGTACATGGGCCAGCCCCATTGATTATGTTCCCATTCTCAATGCATGGGCTCAGAACATAGTCACCCATCCCATACCAGTGGGCTCAATTCCTGTCTCCATCATATATAGCACAGCCAATAAACTGTAACATCATATGATATGGGTGGGCTGGCATACTACCCTCCACAGGGTATTTGGGCCAGCCCATTTCTTATGTTCTCATTGTCAATGCATGGGCCCAGAACACAGTCACCCATCCCATACCGGTGGGCTCAATAGTCATCTCCATAATACTATATAGCACAGCCCATAAACTGTAACATCATATTATATGGGTGGGCTGGAATAGTACATCACCCACATTACATGGATATGCCCAACATTTATGTTGCCATTGTAGATGTCTGGGCTGAGGATACATTTCCCCATCTGATATGGGTGTGCTCACTGGCTGTCTCTTTCACCTATAGGGCAGCCCAAGAGCTGTTATGTGATTCAACCATGTCATCTGTGTCATCCTCCATGCCTGTTATTGATAGATCCAGTGTTTCACCAACTTACTGTCATTGGCCTGGATGAAATGGGTGATCACAATACATAACACACAGTCATATGGCAGGAGGGCACCAGAGTCATCACCTAAGAAATTACTATACATAAATACCTATGGGCTACAAGCCTTCATTACATACTAGCCAATAAGGACTCCTCCAAACTTTGAACCCGCATAAAATCACACCTTGGCACATTAAGCCAATGGTGGATGTTATCCCTCATGTAATAGGTCAAACAGTACCTATTCCCCTGAACAGCATTGACTCCGTGCCTAAGCAACCTACCAGAAAATGCTGCCACAGTTCCTGGCCTGTACAACAGCTCTATTCCAAGTGTGGGAAGATCCAAAACACAATGGTCAAAGTCTCCGACATTGACAAGGACATCATACCAGCTAGATCGGGAATGAGGGTCGCGGTGGAGGGGTGTGCATCGGTTTGCAATGATGGAAACATTGGTAAAGACCGTGGGCCACCTGCGGAGGGCACGCTGCATTCTAGGGTCATTCTTGCAGGACCAATCATCAAGAAGTTCAATCCCGCGCATACCCGCATCATACAGTTGCGGATGCATTATGGATAGTGCACCCGATATAATGGAAGCAGGGAATGTCATGTCCGCCAGCCACTGGTACCCAGACTCTGTGTCCAGGTCCGCGGAGATTGTTGGCACGTCATGACGGGTCTATTCAAACATGGAGTGGTTGCAAAAATTAAGCCCATGTAACTTACTGAGTGGCCTAATTGGTGTCTGGCTGGCAAGAATTCCAAACACCCTGCAAGTTGGCCATCCTTATTATTGAAGTATTGCGGCATTGTCCTCCATGTGCGGCCCAAGATGCTGCTGCTCAATGGATCCTGGAGGGAATACATGGCATGAAATATGCGGTCCTTAAAATACAAATCAATAAGTCACATAATAATCAAGCGCGGATGTCACCTGTGTTGATCGGGCAATAGCACCAGGAATGTACCACAGAACAATAGTTCCACCCTCACCAAGGATAATAGCAGGCTTGTCCACAAGCCCCGTAATTGATGAGGGAAAGTTCTTGACAAGCCGTGCCTCCCGGTCCAGGTTGGATCCAGGTTCCATTGGAGCCAAGGCTTCATCCAGCCTGATAATATCAATACCGGACTGCACTGTTGGATGGATGGTGGAAAGGATTGCAGAAGTCCAATGAGGACACTCACTACGATTGTTGTATGCGGCCACCAACATGGAAACCATGTGATTCATGCCAACCGTGGTATCCACCGGCAGATCAAAAAGAGGTTCTGGTGCGGGGTTGTCAGACAGCGGAAAGGCCTCAAAGCAGAAGCGTTGGCGCATGTAAAGTGCTACTCTTTGAGCAAGATGGTAATCAGCCAATATGGGGGTGGGTGGAGCCATGGCAGAAAGGACCAGCAATTGGAATGGATCCAGTGTGCTGACATATATACTCACTCATATGAAGCCGCGGAGATTGAGCATTTTATGTAAATGGTCATAACAGATCAAGGGATGGAAGATGATCCATTGTGATGGTACTATGTGTCTGAGCAGGGTGGTGACAGTGGAAATCACACCATACCGCGGTTGCATTTGATATTAGCAGGAAATATGCCAATACACCAGTACAATTGATGAGGGATGCAGATTGCATGAGGGACTTATGCCAATACACCACCGCGGATGGTACACATTGGAAATGCAATGCGGTGTGTGGATTGCATGAGGGAATTATGCCAATATATAACTGCGGATGGTACTAAATGGAAACATGATACATCATTTAAGATAGTTCTATTACAAGGCTCAGTGGCACAGTGACAGCACTGATAATATCACCATGACTAGACTCAGACAGTTTTTGCAAGCAACCGTGGAAGTCCATCATTACACCACTGCAGAATGTAAGGATATCTTGAACAATAACATGTGGAACGTGGGAATACTAGCAGTGCTCTTATATTTATAGGCCCCACATCCCTGATCGCACATCAATGGCTACAGTTACTTCCTGCCAACTCTCGCTCACCTTGCAGTACTTCGGATTGAGATTCCGATGCTTTGTCCGTGCATTGCAGACGTCCGGAGAGGGGGCCCTACCGGATTCCATTCCATGGTATGATCACGTTCAGGGAGAAGTGGTATGCCATTATGTTTCATACCACTTTCCAGATCCTGACCACTAATAAAGGCAGCACTGGAACACATTCTTGGGGCATGCAATAGGGCCAACATTGTCATGCGGCTCCCGGCAGTTGCAGCCCGGGTGTTGGAATGCGTCTCTGTGGATGAAATGACACCAGAGGACTTGCGACTAGAGCTCTCCAACATCAACGTCTTCCGCATTCACCCAAATGAAATACATGTCGCGATCACTGGGCCAATGCCAAATGCGTGGTGGGAACACGATGGTCCCGCGGTCACAGCAAGATCAGATGGCACCCGCCTCACCGGTTTAATCGAGGAGGCTATCAAGTTCTTTCCAGCCGATCATGTGAGATTAAACTGTTTACAATATTACTTATCCACTAAATTGCACAGGTGAGGGACAACACAATCCCCACATTAGTCAATATGGAAAAGTCACCGCCAGCAGCAAGAAAGGAAATGTTAGCGCATATTGAACTGCAGCTGAAGGACGTAGATCGAAGGCTTCGATCCAAGAGTGAGTTACTCTTCCATTATTCCCAAAGGTTGGATATGTTGGAGATCAACACCAATTCGAGGTGGATGTTGCGGGACATTTGGGCGGATAGCATGGATGATACCAGCAGCCGCGGAAGATCGTAGATACATGCAATACACATCTTTGGACAATGTAGCCACTAAATATATTATGTCAGGCTAGGGTATTGTTGAATGCAAAGCATTTCCACAACATCCCCACACTGAGACTCTGCATATGTTCAACATACCCTGGTAATCTATGTAGTTTTCGCAGCAATGAATCTTCCCGCGGTGAAGTCCTCTGCAATGACAATTCCAATTCGATGGTTTCATGGGATATGTTTTCCACAGAATCCTCATTTACAGCTGTGCATACCACTACAAACACAGGCCTGCCAACTTACTATATAGGTCATATTGTCCAGCTGAGTAGCAACATAAGCCGCGGTTTCCATTCGATTTGGCCTTTGTCTCCAATCCTTCCCATAACTTTGCTCGGTATCTGAAGAAATCCCTTGTCCACTCTTTTTCTTGAGCCAACAGCTCTACTTCCTCCGCCCACCTGTCTCTTTTTGCTTTGGCTCGGAGCCAATGAACGCGGTAAACTAAACATTACAATCAGTAAAAGATATCTTTGCGAGCTGCTGCAAGGAAACTTTACATTCCGACATCCAGTCATTGGTATCCGTATCCTTCGGTATGTCCATTGTCCAAAACCATGCCAAGGTGTCCTGCCGATGTCCTCTTGCATTGGGGTCCGAAACCGCAGTGCTTACCCTCAAGTCCTTCTTGTCCAGTGGTTGATAGCGAGCCAAGAGGTCAGAGTTTGCTCCAATTAAGATCATTTGTCGATGACAGCGCCGATACACTGCGGCATGCCTCTTGACCACGGCCTCCGTGTCAGTCACCTTCTTCCAGGCCCTACTAGCCATGGTATAATTCCTACCATGTCTGACCTCTGTCCTAAACAGGACTGCCTTGTCAGCCAATGCAAGCCTTATTTCATGCAGTGCATCATTAGCCTGGCCCTGTCATAGCAGTAGTTCCTGGTTGGCAAGGCCCTCCAGCCCCAATCGACGACAAGCATCCATTCCCATATACAATGGTAATGGGAGTGCGGCAACTTCTGCATTTCCAGGGGATGTTAAGAAGAATGTGTTGTCAGAGTCGTCCTCACTGTCTCCGTCTGCTGGAAAAATGAGTCCATCCCATTCTTCACCTAAGAATTGTGCTGCGGCTTGGACCAAGCCATTGATCTGGGATTGTAGCTTGTCACAGCGACGCAAAATGTCCAGCATTTGTGTTTCTGTTCCCCTGGTGTCGATCCTCCGGACATCTAATCGAAGTGTGACCTGCACCTCCTCCACTTTCAGTGCCCGTGCAATCCAAGTTGCGGATCCCCGCGGAGAGATCCTGCGGATTGTTCTATGAGATCCATCTCCATTGATTTAATGGTGGGTGCTTCGAAGGAATATTTAGAAAGGTCTGAACATCATTATTATTTGGCTTACCTTTCTCCAACTGCACATCATATATGACCATGGCCTTGGGATTGGATAACCGCTCCGCTAAGGCCTTTGTCTCCTGGTCCATCCAAATCCAGCGCAAATCTTCTGGTACAGTTGCATCCAACATTGTAAAGGCATTCTCAAATGTCGACAAATTTTTCTTTGCGGACTTCATTTTTCTCCCTAAAGTCATTGCTAAAGTGTTGATGATAAGATTATATGTAAGGCAATTCCACTGCAGACTCACGCATGCGGACCATCTTCAAAAAATTGCTGTCATTCATCTGGAAGTCCAACATTTCCTGCCGATGGGGGGTAACCATTCCCCGTGTTGAGGGGGATACAATGTTGAGGGATGACCAAAGTGTTTCCATAATTTCCCCATCCACATTTCCTGCCCCGGAAATAAAATTTGGAGCATACCTAGCAAAGCATTGTGTTTGGTGTCCGTGAACATGCCAAATGCCAATCCCGGGTTGAATTTCAACCCCGGATGGTAACGAAATGTACTGGTTTCCTTCAATTCGCCTTCGCAGGTTTCTGCTGTATTGACAATTGATGTCATAAAAATTTATGACCTGCTGAGCCAGATCTGTGCCATGCCTGACTGCATAAACAAGGGCATAGTCCATGTTTACTTGCCTTTCTTGTTGTTGGTATATATACCGCGGGATAGATCTGCGGACTCACTGCTCTCCCTTTTGGAAGTCGACCATTGCATGCGGTACAAAACACCCATGCCTTGCACATGCACACCCACCAATTCCTGTTGAAGCTAGTTGACTTCTGTTGGCATTGGCCTGATTTACCGCGCGGTGGTTACTACAGTCCGACCGCTGCCCAGAGTTTAATCTTCTGGACCGCGGAGATACTTTATGACACACCTCCACTCGGTTTGCTGTTCCCTCCAAGTATTCCTTGTATGGTTGTGATCCTACCATGAATCCCTTTCCATCCATGAGCCAAAGTTCATTTTCAGCGTGCTTTAGTAGCATATGCTCCGCCTTGAAATTTCCATCCATCACGATTATGCGGGCATATTTCCAACTAAACTGATAAGCTTCATTTACTGGGGTATATCACAATCACTTACTCAGTTAGATCTACATCGTCCCCAGATGGAATGTTGATCCCTGGCTGCGGACATGCAGGGCAAAAAAGGACTAATCCCCCTGGCCCAGGTTCCGCTGATCCGGAATGAAATCCCTGCCATTTGAGCAGTTTTAGCAGCCTCCAGACCCTGGAAACCCTCAGTAATTCCTTGTACCTATCCTATAATAACCCATCTGTTATTCCCGCAGAAATGCAAGATTGGAATGACCTACTGGAACCAAATGAGGAAATGCATTTGATGTGACCCTCCGCAGTTTACTATAGTAGTTCATTGCGGTTGTACCACACTCTACATTGTCCCTGATGAAATCGTCCAGAACATGGAAGGTAAATGCGGTCCTGGGCTCCGTGATTGTGGCAGGAAACATGCCAGTCATCATCAGCTGCACGTGGGATTCCTCAGAACCTACACAGCTGCAGAACCGGATATCACAAAAATGGACCCCGTTGGTATGGACCACGGCCAAGCAACTTCTGTCACTTGGTTTAGCCAGATGGGGGGGGCATCCATCCTCCTTCATCTCTTCCCATTCCTCTTCACAATCACTGGAAATATTTTCCACAAAGTAACCACCAGTCGGACATGGCTTTCCACCATGCCCAAGGTAAATCACCAGGCCAACCTGCGAAATGAGTCACCATGTCTCTGACCAAGACGAGAGCACTCACCAGCCTGAGGGAGAAATCCTCGAAGAAAGCACCTGTCCACCTTTGAATGCGGTGGAAAGGACTGAGCTGGTGTGCATCAAGGCAGCATTTCTTGCACAACACCAGTCTATAAGCACACTCGGTTCATCTGTAGGTGCCATCTGCGCTGCACTTTGTACACACTCTTGGTTCAGGGGGTGCCTCTATGTCAAAAAGCACAGATAAGTATTTATCCTTGTATTAAAGCCATTGGTCGAGGTAGTGGTCCTATTATTATATGAGAAATGTGCGCAAAGTAAACTCATGTGCCAGACCTGATTCCTTGGCAGTTTAAATCCCTGCATTGGTACATCATTCATGTCTGGATATGATTCCCAGGCTTCCTGTCCACACAAACCGGGATGCTCCATGGTTGACACACCCGCCTTGGAGGGTGATTCATTATTCTCCCTTGCAATGTGTGCCTTTTTTCGGGGAGGAACCTTCACAATCTTGTCTCTATATTGCCCACCTGATCTTACTGTCTTCCATGTGACATGGATTGCTGGTGTAGAAGGCCCGACTTTGATGACTTTAGGCTTCACCATGATACTATGGATACCAGCCAACACCAAGTGAAAATGTTGCACCCAAACTGCCTCATTGCAATACCTGCGGTGTTCGGGATTTGTGACTCTGATCAACATTGCTGCCAAACTCGGATCAGGCACAAAGGCAATCTTACCCTTTATGGCATAAGATCTCCAGATAGCCGAAAGAATGTTTGTCCGAAATGACTTGACCAAAATAGCACTTAGACATATATAGCAGGGATCTGCTGATAACCGAGATTCCATGGGCGGGCGCCACCATGCTGGCAAGGCACTTTGCAACAAATAGTAAGGTGGGGTGAAGGGTCGAAATGACATGTGAACAGATTGACCGCGGGAATTTCATTCAACAACCCGGTAGTATGTGCCCCGAAATTGAGACTTCGGACTGCGACCACAACTCCTCCATGGCTACTCCAGAGTATCAGGATGCCAGCTCTAGTGAAGAGTCTCACTCCACAGCACCAGGAAATAGCCCCTTAGAGATGATGAGATTGCCATCATCCAGGAGGACCTTAAGGCCTGGATGGAGGGGGACAAGCCTGGCGCCACCATGCTGGCATTGCACTTTGCGACAAATAGTAAGGTGGGGTGAAGGGTCGAAATGACATGTGAACAGATTGACCGCGGGAATTTCATTCAACAACCCGGTAGTATGTGCCCCGAAATTGAGACTTCGGACTGCGACCACAACTCCTCCATGGCTACTCCAGAGTATCAGGATGCCAGCTCTAGTGAAGAGTCTCACTCCACAGCACCAGGGAATACCCCCCTTAGAGACGATGAGATTGCCATTGTCCAGGAGAACCTTAAGTCCTGGATGGAGGGGGACAAGCCCCAAAAAAGGTCGGTACTGAGAAAGATCAGTGACACCATTCATAGGTTGGGCCCCAACAAGACTCTGAAGACCCATCAGTGGGTTACCAAGAAAAAGGTGAGTGTTTTTTTTGGTCTTGAAGCATACATGGCACAAATTATGTTTGTAGGCAATTCAGCGTTGGCTTTACAACAATTCCCGCACTCGCTCCCGAAAGAAGTTGGTGACCTATGGCCGGAAATGGAATGCACGCGGGGTGATCATGAAGCAGAGGAAAGAGCAAATAAAGAAGTTGTTAGAGAAATCTGGCCACAAATCAGGGAGTGCGGGGTACATCGGGAAATATCAGAAGGCGGTGGACAAGCTGATAAGAAGGATGTCCGCAGAGCAATGGGAGGAGGCAGAAAGGACTGCAAAGGAGTGGAATGAAGCACACCCAACTGAGGATATCCAGAGCCTGTGGGAGACGCATTTGCATATCATGCTTCAATTAACCAGATTCTAGGACTGCGGACACAAAGGGTAAACAATATGTAAGAGAGTTTGCCGAGGAGATGTGGAAACAATGTGGGACCCGGGTGGTGGTGATAACGGCGTGGAAAGGATCCGATGGGGACCCTATGATGAGCTTGTAAGTTTTCATTCAAAGAAAGTGAATCTCCACACTGAAATATGCAGTCATGACTATAATGATGAGATAGGGAGTGGCAGGCGGTTTGATGATTGGGGGAGGATGGAGGAAAGGTGGTCCAGGTATGTATTTGATGTATTTGGCCAGGACAAGGACAACAATGTGGAGGAAAGTGGAGAGGAGGAAGCATTGCGGAGGACAAAGGTAAGAAAGGGGAAGAAGCGGCCAGAGGCAGAACTCCCAATGGGAGATGATGGTACACCGCGGATCCCAATCATATTGAACATGAGTGCCCAAGAGAAGAAAGATGTCATGCGGGCATTTGTGGCCTACCATTACCGTAAGTCCCTTACCAGCTTTCAATGATATATACATATTGCACCCCTCAGGAAAGGCGTGTGGGCGGGCGTCGTCGTCCGTCCCCTGGGGTGCAATCGCGGA
The DNA here is from genome assembly GCA_037178675.1 of Scleroderma bovista. NCBI lineage: Eukaryota > Fungi > Basidiomycota > Agaricomycetes > Boletales > Sclerodermataceae > Scleroderma > Scleroderma bovista. The sequence goes on from JAYMGJ010000768.1 coordinate 35,391, forward strand.
GGACACAAGTACCTACATTTCAAACCACTATCTTCCCTCCCACGTATCGTTCAAAGAACCGACCCGGTTTAACAACAATGAAGTAACGGAAATCCTGGAATGGTGGAAAGGCCGGCAGGATACCAATCCTGCGGACATCTTTAAATTCAAGATGTGGATAAAATCGGACGGATCAACACAGCCTGCGGTCAGCAAACCCAATGAGCCATCCACAAAGAGTTTAGGGAAAAGGAGACGCACAGGAAAGTATATATTGACTGGGTCCCGCGGTAGTTACTGACAAACTGGATAGATACCACTACTGACGATCAAGAGGACGGAGAATATAGCGAGGAAGATGAAGAAGCTGATACTGAACCCAGAAACCATGCTGGCAAGGCACCTGCAGGTCCGGCGAAATTCAAGGTCGGCCCACCAAAGAATGCACGTCGGACAGACAGGAATAGCGGTGGTATGTAATACATAGGGTCGGATATTATTGACTAAACATTATTCAGACCAGGGAAGAAGTAGTGGACCCACAGGTAAAAAGTCCGCGGGTGCCCAGTCCAAGAGACGTGCAGGAGGTTATATATTGGCTAGTTCTAACGACAATTGCTGATGGATTGAACAGATACCACTACTGATGAAGAGGACCCACAGCATAGCGAGGAAGACCAGGAGGCAGATACTGAAACCAGAAACGATATTGGCAAGGCACCCACAGGTCCCACAACATTCAAGGTAGGCCCGCCAAAGAAAGCACGGCGGATAGATGGCAACAGAGGTGGTAAGTAATACATATATACAGGTATTATAAGCTAAATGTTATTAAGGCCAGGGGCCTAGTAGTCGATCCGCGGGTAACAAGCCCATGGGTGCCATGCCCAGTGGTTCTGCACCAGCATCAATTCCCGCGAGATGGTATGTGATACATGCAGACAGATATTATCCACTAAACATTATTCAGGCCAAGGAAAAAATTGCGGCTCCTCCAGAGTTGGACATCCATCAAATACAATGGCCGCGGGTCAGAAGCCGTAACACGGGTGCCAATTCCGATGGTGCTGCACTGGGATCAATTCCCGCAGATGGTATGTGATACAGGTAAACAGATATTATCCACTAAATATTATTCAGATCATGGCGAAAGTGGTGGCTCATCTGGTGGACATCCTGCAGATAATATGGCCGTGGGTATCAGGCCAGTGGGAGCCAAGTCCTCTCATTCTGCATTAGGATTGGTTCCCGCGGGTACCGCTTCAGCAGGTCAGTGTACCCGCAACGTTGGGAAAGTTGGCCAGTCAAAGAAAGTCAGCAACGTGAATGGGAGTAAGTAACACATTTGAAAATAATCCATCAGCTAATAAAATCCAGACCAACCAATGTCTGGAGGAGGAACCGCAGGAACTGGTCAACTACAGCCCGCTCCAGCACGGAGGAAGAAAATAGGTAACATGAATAAATCAAATTCCAGGAGAAAGTCTAACTGATAGCTAGGCGATGGCCCTAATGGCACTGTGCAAACCAGACCTAAGCCGCGGGTAAAGAGAAAAGGTGCGGAATACTAGTCCTGAAAATATAACAGGATAAATACTTTATAGCCATAGATGCACGTGTTGCAAATACCCAGGATGACATACCACATGACCAGACGGGTAAGCTGCGGTGTCAAAGTGATTGCAAATGTTTGCTTATGGAACTATCCGCAGCACTATCTGATCCCAATGAATTGCGCAATGGAAATGCCGGAGGTGGAAGCAATCCAGAAAAGAAGAGATGCTCCACACGAGAAAGAAAAGTGCCCCCAAGACCAGATGCAGATATCCCCACTCCAAGCCCAAGAAAGAGACGTAAATAATTTTTGTACTGGCCAGGGCTTTCCATACCATAAAATATACATTTTTGGCACATAACAACGTACAGGGAATGAAATGTGTTTACAATGCATCGGGGTCCAGGTCTATCAATCCATCAAGGTCCTGCCCATCACCTATCGAGTCATCTGACTCTCCCGCCCCTAGCTCTGACCCGCGGCGGAGCCCATCGCGGAAATGTGCCAATGTTGCCCGATGTGTAAGTAACTGGCGCCACTGCCGCGTCTCTGCAATAAGCATGTTGGCATATGTATTATACATCGAAAACAAAGGCTGATCCAAGTCCTTCCTTGTGGGAGATGGCCACCAGCGGCCTTTGTAAAATCGGAGTCCAACTCCACGCGCGGCCTCAACTAAGTCTTTGTAAGTAATATGTTGCAAAAAGGGACTGTAGCACTCACATTCGTCCCACAGTGTATCAAATTCCGCTGTTACAGTGTCCATATGAGCCAGCATGTACATATGCCGCCACCAATCATCTAAACAGATTTGATACCAAGATTAGCCAGATGAAATATTGACTTACCTTCGCTGCGGGAGCCAGTGTCGTCATGATCCCAATACCTCTGCCACTGCTCTGTAAAATGGTTAGAAATGTTGGATGCGTGACAGGGTGTACTTACCTTGAGCTCGAACATGGGTTTGATGAGCCATTTCTTCATCACCCTGAGACAATGACACAAGGGGAGGGGATGAATATCGTGGCCTGCGGTCGGGCCCATAGTGTGGTCCATCAACACTGATGTCGATAACATCATAATCATGTAACTCATTTGTGGGCAGTGGCGCGGTTTGTTCATAATCTTCAGTGGTACTGGTGGGGGAACAGAGGAATTGTCCCGCGGATGACTCTACCACATCCCGTGTGTTCTCTGTTCGGGATGCTAATGTGCGTGACTGCTGTGGAGGATTTTCTGGAACCGTCAAACCAGGTGAATCCGTGGACATTGAGTGATCTGCTGAGTTGACTAAGATCAGGGTGTTAACAATGGAGGGTGTCAAAGCTGGGCTATGCCTACTGTTTCCTGGGGTATGTTTGGGAGAGAACTGTTGTGGCCGGATCATTTCATCTGGGGAGGTTACCAGACGTGTGGGTGCCTGGCCTGGTCGGAGTGAAGGTGGTGGGTTTGGAGGCGGAGTCCAACCGTCGCCCTGTGCACAAGACAATGTCCCCGAAAACATCGCGGCACTCACTGCATTGAATTGCGGTAGCTGTGCTGGGGGTGTCCAGCCTTCCTCACATACCCAAGGCGGACACAAGGCTGGTGGCTTCCATTCATTGAGACAAGACTCTGGCAATGTGGTGGGGTGTCCCGCATTGTCGCCATCAACATCCATGGAATCATTCACCACTGGGGGTTTTGCGGGCGGCACCCAGCCAGGCCCTTCGAGCAGGCCTGAATTCTCATGCATTAGAATGCATGCCTCAGTATTAGTCTGGTACTCACCAGAGTCAGCCGCCCCGCCATCAATAAACCTTACATTTTTACTGGGGCCCATAGTGAGTTGTAGAGTGCGGATGATAGCGGGAATGGGAGAAGTTGTTGAAGATAAATTGTAAAAGAAAATATTTTATATTTCCAAAATGAATAGGGTTGTTTTTAAAGGTTCACATGTGCCTCATTGTTACCACCCTGCAACCTCATTGGGATCCACTCTGCTGCTCCCTTTTCCCAAGTTGCGTGTTCCTACTTTTCACCTGTGGACCTTCTCTAAAATAATACTAATTTCTGACCATTGTGAATTAATTGATAGTTACAACAGCAATGCTTGGAAGTCATACAACAGTGGGATAGGATGCCAATGGATTGTTGGGAAAGATCACTCCGATGTGCGGTGTGGAACATAATTATTCTACTAATCAGGCAAACCTCCACATTTGACAGCACCAAAAAGGCGGACGTCCAAATGAATGCTCACATTTATGGCAATTCTGCAAGCACAAAATCAACCGTGGTACTAATTATCAGTGTGGACTTTTCCCCTATGTCTAAAAGGAAATTGTGCAGCTTGATACAAAAGAAAAACAATTATTTTTCTGTGCTTATTTAACCACGGAGGCTACAACCATGGGAAATGATTGCGCTGGTCCTCCTGAACATGACCAGGGATCTTGGATCATAGCCAGGTTTACAATAGATTATTGTAAGTCCATATATGGAACATACTGAACCCTGGTTTGTGGGGAATCAATCCTCTTAATTGTTCATTCTTGCCTCATTGCTACCATCCCACGAGTGAATGGGCATGAGGTCTTCCATTTGACAAGCAGGGAACAGGGTAAACACAATCACCTTTCAAATTCATCTAAATTACATTGATCGGACTATACAAACTGTTGTGCATTCCATTGATCGCGGGTAATCATTCCACCGTGGGAAATGATGGCCGCATAATACATGATGTCATCTAGGGCTCTGAACAAGATCCACATGTTGTGTGGAACATGATAAGTGGATATATGCACAGTGATTGAGGGTGGATCAACCTTAGCCTTGCACAATCTTGAGGGGTGATTCAACTGCGGGACAATATGCAATGCGGAGTTAGTGCAAGGATGGGAAATGATTGTGGTTAAGCTAATTGATTGCATTGTTTGGATCATTGGCATGCATTGAGTGGAATATAATGATTCCGTAAATGGCAATTATGGATTGACAGCGTGAGAATTGTTGGGACATGAGCCATCTTGTTTGCGGGACGGTTCCCTCACCGCACCTTCACCGCAAGCTTCAGTTGTGTCCGCCAGTCTTCACCCCTCCCATTACCATCTACCATGTCTATCCAACCGTCCCCATCATCTGCACCCATGGAGAACAACATTCCCATCGCCTCCCCTCCATCTCTTACACCTTCTGAGGTTGTTGCAGATGTGACCGTGCTGATCAGCACCCGCTTGGCCGCTATCAAGACCAACAGTGATGTGGCTGCTTGGATGGAAGCACACCACTTCGTATGGGCTCAGCTGGTGCGTAAAGGACTCTATTTAGCTTATTACTACTGACAAAATACAGAACCGTGTCCGAGCCATTGTGGCTCAGTTACCCCGCGGATTGAGCATCCCCACCATGCTCATTGTCATGGATCATGACCTGAGCAACCCAGCCATCCCATTCATGATGTGGCCAAATTGGCAAGAATTTCTCCAATGGCCTGCATCTGCTGTTGCTGACCATCCATGGTCCAACTGCAGTGCTGCTTGTGAGCCACTTGCTGCAAACACTGGAGATGTCGAAGACGAAACAGAGCAGAGTGCAGAT
>JAYMGJ010000769.1:0-27121 GCA_037178675.1 Scleroderma bovista
AACATGAACAGATATATGCTTTACTCGAGATTACGACATGACATATTATAGTGACTACTTGCTATATACAGTGATGGCGTGTAGCACACATGTAAAGGGAGCGTGTCAGTGTCAATCAGCATGCATGCAGAAGGTACTTGCCTGAAGAGGCTGGCCTCTGCACCCATTGCCATCGACATCGTGTTGTAGTGGTCGAGGACCATCGCATCGATCTCGTTGAACTCGTCTTCAGTGAACGGTTCATGAGCGAAGGGCTCTTCATCCCCAAGCCCCAAGGGAGATGGCATCCTCCTCATACATTGTGATGTGCTCCTCAAGACGAGGGTGCTTCAGTGAGGAGGGACCGGCCTCGGGCTGGTCCAGGTTCACACTCACCAACGACACGACTTGGTTGAGGGTGCGGATGGTCTGGCAGGAGGGCTCTACCCCCAAACGGTGTGCCAAGTCGAAGGCCCGAATAGTATTATCAAATGTGGGGGGGCCGTAGTTGGTAGCACCGGGGGTGTGAGCCAGGGCACGGGGGTTGACGGTGGGCTCTGGTCCATCATAGTGGACATAAGTGGCGAAGGCTGCCTGTTGGGCGTTCTCGCGGTGAGTGCGAGCCTTCTTGCTGCCACATTGTGTGCGGCCTCCCTGTCCTTGGGCAGGAGGGTTTCCGCTCGTACCGCCATTGGACCCGCCTTGCTGCTGCTGCTGCCTCTGGGGCTGCTGCTGCTGCTGGGCGAACTTTGGGTCAGCCAGCTTGCACTTCACAGTGCTAAGCTTGTTGGCCTGGGGGCCCTTACCACTGCCGCACAAAGAGGCGCCTTTTTTCTGGAAGGAGAGCGTGGCAGCCTTAACGATCCCATCGGGCTTGAGGTTCTTGATCTCGTCGGGCGATGTCTGGCTAAGAATTTGAGCTACGACCTCCATAGTGGGAGGGAGCTTGCACAGAATGATCATGGCCTGCACAGGGGCAGGGAATTCAAAGCCAGCATCTTTGAGGTATGCGAAGTGGCTAAGCACTTTGGTGATGGCCAGAGCGGGATGGGAGCCAGCGGGAATGGTAGTCGCCAGGAGCTTGCTAAGCTCAGCATAGGCAGAGCTGATACTGTGGGCGCCGAAGTTCTTCTTGAGGTGGTCCCAGACGTCCTTAATGCTATCAAGATTCGAGACGGCGACCTGGATAGAGGGGGTGAGGCGCAAGGTGATATTACCGAGCGCTCTCTCGGTGTTGTCGTCCCACTCTTTTCGGTCATCATGACCGTCAGCGGGTTGTGTTGTCAAGTAAACGTACCATTGGCCTTGTGCCCGAAGGTAGGCCTGCATAGAGGTGTGCCACTGCTGCCAGTTGGAGCCAGTGAACACAGGAACCATCTTGTCAAGAGTGCTGGACATGGTGATATTCTGTTGGGAGTCAACAGAGTCAGCAAGTGAATGTGACAACGGACAAGCAAGAAAAGAAGAAACACCTGAGTGCTAGTGAAAGCACTTCTGTCAACAGCTAACTCATGACTAGGTTATGCCAGCGCAAGTCGTCAACAATGTTCGCCATGGTTGGCGCAAGTCATCAATGAACTTCGCCTGGGGCAATACAGGTGCTCAACTAGGAGCTCACTGTCTGGCACAAGTCGTCGACTGACTTCACCTTGTGGCTGTGCAGGGGCTCAGCTAGGAGCTCACTGTGGTCCACAGCGTCAAGCTAGTTAAAGCGACGCTCAGGGAGCTGGAGTGCTGCCTGGTGCATTGCTGCACACAGTGCACTCACAGGGCTCATAACCTGTTGAAGCAATACCTATATACATAGAGGAACTGCTACTCTAACTCACCTGTTGGGTGGAGTGCACAACCAGTGATGGTAGCGGTAGCTGGTTAAGAGCTGTTCTATTATATAAGCGATGAATGCTGTTTATATACAACAAATAGTGTGATGCATGACTGTGATGTGTGACATGTGACATGTGACATGTACTCTAAAGAGGACTATTACTAAGTCTACACTAATATGGGTCGCAGTCTTGTGCACACTTCGTCAATGGTTTACGCCGGGTGCACGTGCAACTTCAACACATCCATCTGGCAAAAACACCAGGTAAGTCTGCTATATGGTGGTGTTGCATGTGGCTGATTTTGTCCCGATCACATGCTACAGCACGCAAATATCCCAGTAGTCTTTACACACTTGCTCACCATATCCAGCAACCAAAACTCCCCCTGCTTACTCGCCAGTTTCTCCACTTCCAACTTCAAAACAATGTCGACCCCAGTAACAACAATGTAGTGCTACCAGACCTTTCGGGTTTGCCATTCTCCATTTTTCATAGTGCCACCTCTACTTTCTATGCCCCCAGCGACTTATCTGGCCTTGGTGGCATGCACTCAGAGTGTATCCAGAGTACACCATCCTGGCAAAAAGGTCCAGCATGCTATGATACTGTTTTTCTAGAAAAAGATCTGGAAATGCCTGGAATGGGAGGACTCCACATTGGCAGAGTTTTCCTATTTTTCTCCTTTACTTATGATGGCATCAAATATCCATGCGCACTCATTCAATGGTACACAACATTCTCAGATCGGCCTGATGAAGACACCAGAATGTGGATTGTTCAACCCGATTTTGATGCAAATGGTGAGCATGAACTGGAAGTCATTCATGCACATTGTATACTTCATGGGGCTCATCTTATTCCTGTTTACGGACATGACCATCTTCCCTCCAATGTTCACTATACTGATACTCTTAATATTTTTCATGCGTACTATGTTAACAAATACATTGTCCATCATGCCTTCAAGATCACCTTTTAGACTACATAACTATCATTAATAAGAATTTCTTTGTCCCGTTCTGACGGTCTGGATGGTCTGAATGGTCTGAATGGTCTGGATGTTATCTGTTGATGTCTGGCGCTCTGACACATACTTTGTCAGACCAGTAAGTTGATCAGGCAAGATCAGAGTAAATCAGATGTAACCAGACCACATTAGTCACGTCAGACAAATTAGACTGTTTGTAACTTTGCTGATGTAAGGAATGGTAGTGAAAGAATAGGAGTTTCAACAGTGGAAGTTGGTGAACTCATTGTACAACAGTGTTAAGCTGGAAATTCCTAGCATGAGTGGGAGCCCCAAAGAAGATGGAGAATACAACAATTGGATGTAAGATTCATCCAAGTAATATTATGGATGATTGATGCAGAATGATGACATTGAGATGGATGAAGCAGTGTGTATCATATATGTAGTGGTGTATTTGTGTGGTGTTTGTATTTGTTGTAACACAAGGGAACAAGGTGTGTGCTGTCTTAGACGGCCCTCTAGTTCTGAGGAACCACATGTGTAAGCTGATCATCTTCAATTATGATATCTCAGGATTTTTTTGTCAGCTAATAGATTCAAATAAGCAACCATTACATATCATTTCTTGTTGTGAATAGCCATGTTTCTACCTAGATTGAGCAGGTGACAGCATCTACTGATACAGTCTTGACATAACAGAATATCAAATGTACATGATTAGGTGAAACTAGTCCTCTCGTACTGCAATATCACCCATGGAACACCTCCATAATTGGACTAGAGATAGCTGAACGTCAAGGTACTCAGAAGTGATCTACCATGAAAGTCCATTTCCCTTCCTTGATGTCAAAGCTCTCAAACTCCGTGTCCTTCATCGACTTCAACCGCTTCAGATGCTTCCCGTGTCGTGGGTCCTTCTCATCCTTGATCGGCTCCCGTGTCCCTTTATCCACTGCCCAACACCCAACCAAAATGATCCGCGCACGCACGTTCAGCCCAGAGCCAGGTGCAGGCTTATCTGCATCGTCACCGTCTGGATAGACACTACACTCCTTGTCATCGAACCTCACTAGCTCACCAAGGAGGGCTCCCAGCTTGGGTAACCCTGTGAGATCGACAGGATCCATGAAATGGATCTCGCCATAGTCAATGCGACCAACCACTAAATCCCTAAAAGCAAGTAGCTCTTCGTAGGACGTGTTTTTGAGTGCTGCGAGTTCTGGCTTCACCCAATAATCACCATGCCGTGGGGCCGGTCGTGCGCCGTTGGGAGTTTCTTTATCCTTCTCCGGTAGTGATGGTTGACACAAGTTGACCGTACTTTGCGTGTGAGCGGTGAACCGGTTGGGTGTCTTGTGGTTTGAGGATCCCGGTCCGTCATTCTTTTGTCGTGAGCTTGCAGCATTGGGGGACGCCTCCTTCTCCCGCGCTACTTCCTTTTCTCGTGCAGCCTGGCTCAATGCAGGGTTAAACGTTACTCGCCCGGGGCTCCCTCGCGGAGACCCTGATCTGCTAAACAGGTCCGCGGGTTCGACTTTTTTATCCAAGATCAATTTCTTCACGCTCTGCCTGTCGCCACTTCCTAGCAGAGAGCCAGGCTTTCCATTTGCTAACGATAGTGAGAGCAAGCCCGCTCCATTCTGTCCCCCAAGCGTCGAAGACGAAGCTGTCGCACTAAATCCCCGCAGCTTCGAGTTCGCAGGCGTGTACCCCAACTGGATTCGTGGTACTGGAGATCGGGTGGGTATGTCGACAAAAAATCCGGGTTTCTTTTTCGGTTGTGAATCGATGGCGACTGCTCGTGGGCCAGGAGGGAGCATAGAAAATATAGGCAAGTCGCCCGCGATGGGTTCAGCAATAGACGCCGTCAGTGTACCTTGTGCGCTCGGCGCGGACGTCGAAGTAGCCAAAGTACTTGCATTTCCGAACAGTGAGGTGCCAAGGGAACCAGTAGATGTGGAAGTGCTAATGGCAGGCGCAGCAGGCTTTGGTTGGCCGAATAGTGAGCCACCAAACGTGCTGGTTCCTGTGGATGATTGGTTCATTGTACTTTGCCCAAGAGGTTGGCCGAAGATACTCGTTGATTGCGTCCCGGTGGTGGTGCCTGGTTGACCAAAGTTGCTACCACCGCCGAACAAGCCAGTACCAGTCGTTGGTTTGGCAGCGCCGAACAGGCCACCAGTTTGCGCGGGTTGTTGTGCCTGATTTTGTGTACCGGCAGCGTTGCCAAACAGACCGCCTAATGGCTGGCTCGCTGTATTGCCGAATACTGTCAAAAAATGAAAATAGGAATTAATGGCAATCGAGAATATACTCACAACCACCACTTTGCTGCTGCTGACTCTGTTGTGGCTGACCAAAGAGACCTCCCCCCGCAACTGGCGTCGTTGCATTCCCAAACAGACTGGTTGTTGGTTGAGTTTGTTGACCCTGTTGTGGCTGCTGAGGCTGCTGCTGCTGGTTTCCGAACAAACCAAACCCAGTCCCTGTTGTTCCCGTGGTTTGGGCTGGTTGTCCAAATATCGATGGTTTTGTAGCAGTGGTGCTTCCTGACGAGTACAAGATGAAGTATTAGCCGTGTCAACAAACTCTACTAGCTCGTGAGACTTACCAAACCCACCAAAGCCGGTGCTACCCTGAGTCTGTTGTTGCTGGGGTTGGCTAAACACACCCGTGGTTGCACCAGCCGCGGGTTGGTTTGAAGGTTGGCCGAAGGTATTCGAGGTGCCGGTTGAACCGAACGCACTTCCCGCTGAATTAATCCACCCAGTTAACGAAAGAACCCGTCACAATAACGGCAAAACTTACTTGTCCCCCCGAACCCCGTGTTGCTGAATCCAGTTGTGGGCTTATTCTGTCCGAATGCTCCACCACCGAAGAGACCACCGCTGGTACCCTGCTGTTGATTCTGCTGACCAAACCCACCGAAAGCAGCCGTTGGCTGTTGCGGTTGCTGTTGTTGTGGTTGTCCAAAAGTAGATGTACCACCAAATAGGCTGCCACCCGTACCGGCTGCAGGTTGGTTCTGTTGGCCAAACCCACCAAAAGTAGATGTTCCAGCCTGTTGGGCGGGATTCGTCCCAAATGTACCTGTTGCCCCACCACCAAAAATAGATGAAGTTGCAGGCTGCTGGGTGGTGTTTGTTCCAAACATGCTAGTTGGTTGGGTAGTGGGAGTGCCGAACGATGTTTGGCCAAATGCACCTGCAGTTTTTCGGCCCTGTTGATAGTCCTGCGCTCGAAGCTCCTGCAGTGGGCCATTATCTGAAAGACTCATAACCAAGCACGTTGAAACGCACCTCTAATGACGACCCTCGGTAGGCCGGCAGCGCAGTGATAGTTTGGTACTGAAGGATAGCATTTGTAGCGGGGTCTTTCTCGCTGAAAGAGCTAAAGGGTGGGGATGCGGTACCGGTGGTGACTGGCGCCGCTGTGCCATCCTGACTAGGTGCTGCTACAGCATGAATCAGTCTGAATATCAAATATCGAATTCCGAATTGCTTACCAGTCGCCGCGCCGAAACCCGTTGTCGCGGGCTTGTTCTGACCAAAAATGCCTCCGCCACCACCAAAAGTACCAGCTGTGTTGGTACTGGGTCCAAACAAACTCGTTCCCGTGGGTGCGGTAGTGTTGGTAGAACCAAAGGTACCTGTACCCCCGCCAAACCCAGAGGTGCCTCCCCCGAATGCACCAAAGCCAGTAGTAGGCTTAGGCGCACCGAAGACAGAAGTTGTTGTCGCTGGTTGAGTCGTGTTCTGTCCGAAGCCGCCTATGATCCGAAGATATCGACTTGCTCAGCAAAAAAGGTGGAAAAAGCAAAGATCCTGAACATACCAAAGGGGGTGGTGGTGGTATTGGTAGTGCCCAGGTTGCCAAACATTGGGTTTGCAGGTTGTTGCTGCTGGGGTTGACCAAAGGCGCTGGTTGAGGCAAAAGCTGTTTCGGACATGATCATTTATAGGGTTGAATGGGAAAGATGTAATTGACTTGTACATACCTCCGCTTCCGAAGGCGCCAGGCTGTCCAAAGGCGGTCCCCTGCTGCTGTTGTTGCTGCTGCTGTGGATTCTGCTGTGGATTAGCCCATGATGACTGGACTGAGTTCGTCCCAAACATGTTCAGTACAGAATCGCGTCCTCGCCGTTGCGGACGTCCTCAACACTCGCAATGCTGACCAAGGCGCGGACAATGAACTATTCACACTCCGATAGTGCATAGATTAGGAATAACGTTCCCGCGGTATACACCAAAAAATTTGAAGGTGAACAGGGCGAAGGCAGTCATGCGGTCCAAACGAAAACCGACATTCAACACTGTCGAACGCGAGAAATCGTTCAAAAATCCACCAAAAAATGCATCAACGTATCCCGCTCTTAACGAGTTCGTGACACCGCACATAGAATCCTTCAATGCACTGTTCGATGATTCGGGATTACCCAAAGGCGACGGGGATGGCCAAGGGTTGCTATCACTCGGACTAAGAGATGTCGGTGAGCGTGTGGTGTTTGACGGAAGCGGGCAGCCAGGGACAGAAAGTGGTCAGACGGGATGGGGCAATCGCATGAGTCGTGAGTGATACTAATACCCACCCACCAACATACCCTAGTTCATACGTGTGTATTATTACCAGTATGGATCGAAGAGGTATCTATTGCACCTCCGAGGGTTCCAGACCGCGATACTTGGAGCATGGAACGAAAAGTCTTCCCGTCCGAGGTATGGATGCGCATGCACAGTAGTTTCACTTACATGACATGCATTCGTAGGCTCGCGAGCGTTTGACCTCGTACAGGGGTCGAATGCAGGCTAAAATATGTTGGAAGATCAACGGGGACACCAGCGTAGAACAGAGTATGACACGAGATTGTGGCCTCGTGCCTGTCATGGTCCGAGTGCGTATTATGCTGCTTAGACACCGTTCAGGAGGATCTGACACAGCCAGTCCGTAAGGTGTAATCTTCGTAACCTGTCTTCTGCAGAGCTCGTGCGAAGACACGAAGAACCCGAAGAATTCGGCGGATACTTCATCGTCAACGGAAACGAGAGGTTGATTCGCTACCTCATCCTTCCCCGCCGAAATCATGTCATCTCCCTCATTCGACCATCTTTCGCTAAACGTGGTCCTTCTTATACCCAATACGCTGTTCAAATGCGCTGTGTCCGTCCTGATCAATCTAGCGTGACTAATACCCTCCATTACCTTTCCAATGGTAGCGCAATGCTACGGTTTAGCTGGCGCAAACAGGAATATGTCATTCCCATCATGCTCATACTGAAAGCTCTGATCGGTGCATCCGACCGGGAGATATTCGAGCACGTCACGATGCAGGACTACACAAACACATTCCTAACAGACCGGGTGGAACTACTTCTACGCAGTTTCAAAATGTACAGCCTATATACTGGGGAACAGTGTCTTGAATACTTGGGCGACAGGTTCCGGGTAGTGCTGGGCGTGCCAGAAGATTGGAACAACCGCGCGATTGGAGTATGGTTGATTCAAAAAATGGTCCTGGTTCACCTCGAAGAACCACGCGATAAATTCCGTACGCTGGTGTAGGTGCGCGGTTGTAGTCTCGTCGGCCAGCCACTGACGGGATGTCATCAAGGTTCATGCTGCGGAAGTTGTACAGTCTGCTTTCTGGATCATCGTGCGCAGAGAATCCGGATTCGCCACAACATCAAGAAGTTCTTTTGCCGGGCTACTTGTACGGCATGATTATCAAAGAGCGTCTCGAGGAGGCCCTCAACCAAGTTCGCCATCAAATCGCTACTGACGTGCGCAGGGCTGAACCACCACCTGACTTCTTCGACAGTAGGTGCCTTCTTTCTGGTAGATGAGGTGTCTCATGCAACTTGTAGAGCGATATATCCACAAAGTGATCAACAAAGTCAACTGGGACATTGGAGCAAAAATGTCCAACTTCCTCGCGACTGGCAATCTTGTATCCCCCTCTGGCTTAGACTTACAGCAGGCATCCGGTTTTACTATAGTTGCAGAAAAGCTTAACTGGCTGCGTTACATAAGCCATTTCCGGTGTATTCACCGTGGTGCCTTCTTTGCTGAACTAAAAACGACAACCGTCCGAAAACTTCTGCCCGAAGCATGGGGTATGTTTTTTTTTCTTCTTTTTTCTCTTGCTGATGCTCCGCAAGGTTTCCTATGTCCTGTTCACACACCTGACGGTGCTCCTTGCGGACTCCTCAATCACCTTTCGCGAACATGCCGCATTGTGACAGTGCCCCTGGCAGTTTCTCACATCCCTTCCCTCCTCGCCGCACATGGCATGTCATATCCCTACTCAACCTCCATCGATGGCCGCAAGAATATCTGTGTTCAAATTGATGGACGCATTATTGGCTGGGCTCGACCTGGTGTGGCCAAGCAGCTGGCAAAGAACCTGCGCATATGGAAGACGGAGGGACTGCACAAGGTACCGCTTGACCTCGAGGTCGGATTTGTACCGGAAAGCAAGGGAGGGCAGTACCCCGGATTGTTCTTGTTTTCGTCACGGGCGAGGATGATGCGGCCGGTCAAATTCCTTGCTAATGGGAAGGACGACCAGGTTGGGTCCTTTGAGCAAGTATACATGAACGTTGCGATCAAACCAGCCGAAATTGAGCCGGGCATTACTACTCACGTGGAGCACGCACCCACGAATTTCCTTTCCATCCTCGCCAATTTAACCCCGTTCTCTGATTTCAACCAGGTAGGCCATCGTTCATTGACATGTTTTTTTTGCTGCTCACAGTATATTAATAGAGTCCGCGTAACATCTACCAATGTCAGGTAATTCTTGCTAGCAGCCCAATCGGAATGAGGTACTGACTACTCTAATAGATGGGGAAACAAACTATGGGAACGCCCTCAACGGCGCTACAACACAGGACTGATAACAAGCTCTATCACCTACAAACAGGCCAGACCCCAATCGTACGGCCTCGTCTTCACAACACCTACGCCATGGACGCATTCCCGAATGGAACTAATGCCATCGTGGCAGTTATTTCCTACACGGGCTACGACATGGAAGACGCCATGATTCTCAATAAATCCGCCCACGAACGTGGATTCGGGTACGGCAGCGTGTACAAATCCCAAATCATCGACCTGCACGAAATGCGAGGGAAATCAAGATCATCTTCAGCCCCTACGTTGCATTTCGGGCTCGGGGGAGACATTCGCACAGAAGAGGGCGATCGGCAGCACAGCTGTATGCAATTCCTGGACAAGGACGGGCTCCCCAGTATTGGTACTAAGCTCGAGTCCGGAGACCCCATCGCTGCCTACGTCGATGAGACCTCTGGCCGAACCAAGTTTGTCAGGTATAAGAGCGACGAGCCAGGTATCGTGGATAAAGTGCGGCTACTCGGTATGTCTTTTATGAATGTACGAGGTCAGCGATATAACGTGCCAAACTCCACAGGCTCCGACATCGGCGACACCGAGCTTCAAAAGCTTCAAGTCACCTTGCGAGTGACGCGCTCCCCCGTCATCGGAGACAAGTTCTCGTCCCGCCACGGGCAGAAAGGTGTCTGCTCCCAAAAATGGCCCGCTGTCGACATGCCGTTTTCGGAGAGTGGGATGCAGCCCGACATCATCATCAACCCGCATGCGTTCCCGAGTCGAATGACCATTGGAATGTTGGTAGAGAGTATGGCCGGTAAAGCCGGTGCCATGCATGGGCTGGCCCAGGATGCGACGCCTTTCGAGTATGTCCCCCCTTCTTCTAAACACCTATCCGGTGCATCATGAAATATAATGTCCTAGGTTCTCGGAGGAAGACAGGGCCATCGACTACTTCGGCGAACAGCTCCTGGCTGCAGGGTACAATTACTATGGGAACGAGCCGATGTACTCCGGCATCACAGGGCAAGAGTTCGCAGCCGACATCTACATCGGCGTCGTCTATTATCAGCGACTACGACATATGGTGCTCGACAAATTCCAGGTGCGAACGACCGGCCCAGTAGACCCCGTTACGCGCCAACCAGTCAAGGTATATATACATATCTGTGTGGTACCCGTGCACACTCGTTAGCTGACGGTCTTGAAATGACCCCCCTAGGGCCGTAAACGCGCCGGTGGTATCCGCTTTGGCGAGATGGAACGTGATGCTCTTATCGCGCATGGCACCTCGTTCCTACTGCAAGACCGGCTGATGAACTGCTCGGACTACTCGACGGCATGGGTGTGCCGGACGTGCGGCAGTCTCATATCGCTGGGATACGACGACGTGAGCTTGGGCGAGGTGTCGGCGTCCGGGGTCATGAGAGCATTAGGCCCTGGTGGTGAATATTGCAGGGTATGTCGCGCTAGCGCGGAAAACGAGGACGAGAGGGCACGCCAGGCCTTGGGTACCGGCCAGCGTCCAGATAGAGGTCCTCCACCCGAGGTATCCGTGGCGATCCCGTCATCGCACGTTTTGGGCTCGACAAGCAAAGGGGGCGATATGGATGTGGTGGCGGTCCCTTACGTGTTTCGCTATCTCTGTGCGGAGCTGGCCGCCATGGGCATTGCTGTTTCGCTGGAGATACAGTAAAAAAATCGCGTTCGACTTGTATATCAGCCCTTGGTTTACGTGTGCTATTCAATAGGATTGAATACATAATGACTCGCACAGATTACACCTGAAGATACTAAAGAGTAATGATATAGATAAGATGAGTGATATTTATGAGCAAGAAACCCACTAGTGTAAAGGAAAGTGATTTTGGAAAACTGGAACGAATGTATGGCGCAAAAGTGTGATACTCCAAACAACAAATTGAACAATGTAGAAAAAAAAACAGGGTATCAAAACAAGTCTATCAACTGTCGTTAGATTCAGCATGGCCGTTCACCAGAAGAGTCACAGTGCTCGTATCCGCATCAGGTTGTTTTACGTTAGTATCACTGTCGCCCAAGAACAGTCCCACGACTGCATTCTCGACCGTGGTATTCATCTCTCGCGTAGCGGGGTCTGGGGGTGATGCAGCCAGCGCCCGCAGTTCTGCCGCATCTGCGATCAGCTTGGAGCGCGCGAGGAATATGTCGACAAGTAGGCGACACTCCTGGGCGCTCGTTGCATGCGCTAATACTCTGCGCATATCACGGACATGCTCGGCGACGGATGCAGGTACAGCAGGCGGTGGCGATGGGCTCTGGGAAGGTGGCGGCCGAGCCGGTACACCTTTGGAGGATAGCCGAGAGGGAACATGTATGACAGGTGTCGACTCCACAGGAGGTGGGGACGGCTCGGCTGGGGGTATCGAGGAGAGCACGACCGAGGAGACGGGAGGGGATGTCGGTGGAAGGCTCTCGGCATGCATTGAATGTGTTGATGGGGACTCGACACTGATGGATTTAGTGCTAGGTTCCATCTGTTTGTTAAGAGCCGAATCGGAAAGCTTTTTGGAGAGCGTGCTCGGTGAACTACAAAAGTTTGACCCAGAAATGATAGTAGGAATGGGAGGAACCAGGTCTTGCTCCTTGACAGACGCCATCCCGTTTTCATGAGGGGCAAGTATCCGTGGAGCAGATTGTGAGCGGAGGCGGGCGCTCGCCGCGTCTTGGTCTGCAGAGCCACGATCTGATGGCGTGGCTGAAAGAGGGCCGGGGGTGGGGTAACGGGGAGGAATAGGTCGGTTAGCAAGCGGGCTTAGGTTGGTTGCAGATTGGTGCCGAGAGGTGGATAACTCATGCGAGCCAGTCATTCTGCGCGAAGCCTTGGTTGATTCGTTTGTGCTCGCAAGAGAGATTCTAGACATCATCTTGTATAACCGTCCTGACTTGCGTGGGGTGAGACTAAGCGAGCTGTCGTTGGGAGAAAGCATCGTAGGCTCCGGAGGACCCTCAGAGAGGAAGTCGATCAGCTCCCTTGTACTCGGCGACAACCCCTTATGTTTGTTCGATACCCGAGATGGTTTTCGACCCACATTCCCCAGAATCTCATCATCTGAATCACCCATTACATTATCCACATCAAGTGACACTCGATTTCGGGCGAGTCTAGTAGACGTCTTGATAGCGCCCATGTCGAGCTCTGCTGGGGGCGATCTTCGCTTCTGTGTGGACTCGGAAATAGAGTTTTGGAGGTTAGAAAAGGAGTCTGAATCAGAGCGTGCGGGTAGTCTCGGCGTCGTGGACTCTGTAGCAGATGGATCAGAGGTCGAGGCAGACCTCAAGCGGATGAATGAGGAAGCACGGTACCCCGCAGCAGTTGCGGCACTAAGCTGCCTCGGACGAGAGGGTGGTGGGGGGTTGGAAGCCAGAGTATCTTCTTCGTCTTCAATGATGGAATCGACTGCGCGCAATGGGGTCCTAGCAGTAGGGCGCTTTGGCTCTGGAGAGGAAGCAGAAAAGGACTCTGGGAGGCTGGATTTTTCATTTGTAGCCGACTTCTGGCGTCCACGCTGACGTGGGTTATCCTTGTTTGGCACCTGTCAATGGTTATATGAGCGCCTGTCGCCAAAAATTACAAAGAACGACCAGGAATGGACCTACCTCCATCGTCCGAAGTCGATCTGGCGTTAGCGAAACTTTCATGGTTGAACCTGAGCGCATCATGTCATCGAATTCTTGTGAGCGAGTATCGGTCTAGATTGTCGTGAGTATGGTATGGACCGCACGTGAAAAAAATAGACATACGCTGAAGGTTGTAGATACGGGGGACCTGTCGCTGTGACTATGTATGGATTGTTTGGCATTGGCACTGGCGAATGAGTCTGTTTTGTAGTGGCCATTCTGTGATTCGCTTCCATTGGAAGAATCATAGAGTGACCTATTGTTGAAGATCTTGATTCCTCTTGACTTGTCAACGGACGATCGAGCTGACTGGTGGTTCGCGTTCAGAACCATGTTGGGTGCAGTACCAGAAGACTCGGATGACAGACGCTGACGGGAGCCATTACGGGAGCCATCTTTTCGGAACGAGTCGGAGGAGGGGGACGCAGTTGCAACGAGCCGCTCACGAGAAAAGGATTTGCTGAGGCTCCGTCTTCCGTTTGGAAATTTGGAAAGGGACTCGATCTGTGCGTAAACTGATGGGCGTGTGACGTGGCATGCAGTATGACATGTCAGTGCGAACCAAACATACTAACCACTAAAATACTGACCCTTCATGTTTTTAAAAAGACCGTATATCATGCTGTCTTCGCAGAGTGCTACGAAGAGGTCTTGAGAATTAGCTGTCGCGCGGCTACTGTCGCGAGCTGCAACTCGGCCAACGTTGGACAGGATGTGCCTAAGCGCGAATTTTCAAAAAATGATATCTAGAAGACAGCTGCATGACATACTCGCAGATGGACCTAAAATAGGGTAGTTTTGAGAACAGAGTCGTAAGGGGGATACGTGATACGCACTCGATAATAGCAGTTAAATAGAGGGAAGCTGGTGCGAGAATGGACTGCTTTGGCATAGGAGACCCCTGGGCATTCATGCGTTCGGCCAGACGGACTTGGGCATCTTCGTTCTCGTCGGTATCGCTCAGGGTGGAATAGGCTTCACATTTGAGGCGGAGGAGCTAGAGGTCGCGGGTTGTAAAAGTGACGCCAAGGACGGAGCAGAATCGAAACGCACCTCGAAGGCCCATGGAAGGTTGAAACTGCTGTCGTCGTGGGGCACCTGAGATGAAGCAGTGCCTGCGCGCTCCCAGTAGGCTCTGAGCTCCATTTCCGCTTCGAGCACGGCTTCCTTGCCCAATGTCGTGGGCAGGATCTTATTAAGGCCCGCGCGCAGCTGTGGGGTGGTGAGCGCGCGTGCGGTATTGAGGATGCTGTACAAAAGCTCGTCGAGGAGGACATTGATGGCGTGGAGGGCGTCGTGGGCGAGTTTTGTGGGGCGGATGTCTGAGAGGATGACGTCTGCTGAGCGGGCAGAGATGTAGGCTGGGGGGACTGGGTAGTCGTCTGGGCTGTCCATGGGTGGTGGTCGGGATGGCCAGCGGCGAGCAGACGAGGAGAAAGTGCAGGGCTGATACGTAACCGGGCCAGTTGTCTCCGACGAGGACTGAAACGTGGCTGGCAGTGCGTCGACTCTGTCCCTGGTTCTTGATCGAGTCCTTATTCGACATGGTACTGAACATAATACTCTATCATACTAGTATCAACTGACATCTGTCACCCCCCGGACAAATGGCGCCCGTCTGCCCCACCCGTCTCCGCTGCCCCCCACAACAGCAGCCCCCGTGCGACCATCTGCGTCACCAGGGGCGAGTCCAGCTCCCTCAGTGCCACCACCCGTTTCGACCCAGCAGACAGCGGCAACAAAAAGTCGTACTCGTCTGCCCGCGCATCGTCCTCCCTGTCGGTCAGCGGACGCGCACGCATCGACACGTTCTGCTTCCTTGCACTCAGCTCGACGGGCCCGAATATATTCCACAGCACCTGGTAACAAATGTAGAGTAAGCGTAGCATTAGGAAATGGCGAGCATGGCGTACCCAGGGGCCAACAACCGCGTGTCGCTCGGCGGAGATCGGCGCCCGCCGGACACGTCTCGGCACGACGCGGTGAGACGGCAGCTGGCGCGGAGGCAGCCCCAGCCTGGGCGGTAAGGACGGAACACGGGGCACCGGGCGTGGTCGTCGTGCTACGGGGTGGGGGTGGTCTTCCCCTTCGTGACGCATCACTTGAAGGGGTTCATTGAATATCTTTCGGCAGCCTGGTCGGCCAGTGAGCACAAAATGACGCACGCAAAGAATCCTCTTACCCGTCAATGGACACGGTAATGGAAATGTAGCGTGTCTCTTTAGGTGTATAAGGCGCTCTGGATCAGTACGAAACTTCTTTCGACACCCCTCCCACTGACAGCGAAGGGGCTCCTGGGGATACGCGATCAATCCTATCTCATGCTAATACCACTGTCTCCTCGTACCTGCGAATCCTCCTGTGCATGCCTCTCTAAATGCGAAAGCAAGCTCTCCCCACTGTTCAGGATAGCATCACAGCGCCGCCACTTGCAAGCTCTCTCCGCTAGTTGTGCATTGCAATCTTTGATCACCATTTGCTCAGCTTCCAGATATCGAACCGGTTCAGGCTGACTATATTCAACTGGGGCAACGTGAGCTACGCAACAGTAAAAGCGAGGAACGCTCTCATACGTTCTGAGCCCGCATCCTCATTCGTACTCGCTGAAACCGTGTCTACATCCGTCGTCGCAGCCCGTTCCCTCCGCTTCCAACGCTCCATAAAGCTTTTGGCATAGGGTGGAGGTGATGGGACAAGCACATACACGTGCTTTTTCCGCCTCTTCTTCTCCCTGCTAACCGATGGGTCTTCGTCCACATCTATGACGTCGTGTTCCACTGAACGCCGTTTACGCGATGCAGGCGAACTGCTCGTTTTGTCAAGTAACAAAACCACGTCCTCCTCGTCTGTATCAGGGCGAGGCGGCAGAACAGCCCATCCTGGTAGGGGCGAGCCAGGCGGTGACGGTAGAAACAGAGGTAATCGGTCGTTGGCAGCATGTTGTTCCTCCATAGCCGATGGTACTCCGAAGCTTTCCTGGGCCACCACAGCCTCCGCTGCTGGTCCGTCGTCTTCAACAGGTGGGATAAACTCCGCAGCGGATGGAGACCGTGTAGCCATGCGTACGTCTTCCATTGGGGCATAGGGTTCGACGTGCTGTTCCTCCAGAGATAGACTCCCGAACTGCGGGGTTGGTGTTGACTGTCGTCGGCCATGCTGAGGACCTGATGGTGATCGAGGAAAAACATGTGACCGTTCCTGGGGTGGCGCAGCGAAATCGCTTCTATCCGAGTCCATTTCATCCAATGTCAAATCAATCACCATTGGCCCATCAATAGTTGCGGCCACTTGAACTTCCGGAAGAACTGGTTCAGCTTGTTGAGATAGAGCTTCGTATGGCGGAAGCGCTAACAGTGGCGTGGAAACCCTCTGCTCTAGGGCAGGCGGTACAGCTGGAATGGGAGGCGGGCGCGAAGCCTCGAGCGGTTCCTGGCCTAGCTCTGTAGGGCTTCCTCCTAACCCAGGAGGCGAAGCTGCTTGGTGCCTCTCTTGCTCGGTTTCTTCGCTTGTCTTGGTCAATTGCGATATAGCTTCTTGAGGCAGCTCCGTACCAGCGTTTCCTCCAGGCGCTAGGTCGGCAATTTGTTCGATTTCCGCCATCGACTGCATTGTGGGTTCTTGTGGAAGCTCCGTAACATCATTGACTCCAGGTTCGGAAACTGCGTCGCCACTAACATGTTCGATATCCGCCATTGGCTGCATTGCGGCTTCTTGCGGCAGCTCCGTACCAGGTCCAAGGCCACCAACTTGTTCGACTTCCATGATCGGCTGCACTGCAGGTTCTTGCGACCCCACACGCGAAGTTGCTTGGTTGCCGACTTGCTCGGTTTCCACTGACGGCTCCGTGACGTCGTTTCCTGCTGGTCCAGCTACATTCTGTTCGCGTTCATTCGGCTGTACCGTGGGACTTGGTGACTCCGCCGAACGACCTCTTGACGTTCCCACATGCAAAATTGCTTCTCCGCCCGTTTTCGTCGTTTTCCCGCTTGCTGGTTTGGATCCCAAGGTCGGGATCGGCCGTCCAAGCGAACGCAAAATATCATACGCTAACCGCCTTTTATCAGCCTGTTGCGGTGTGCGAGATGTGGGCTGCTTTTGCTCCGTTTTCCGTTCCGGGGTAACAGGAACAGCCGAAGTAGAGGACACGAATGAAGCAAGAGCTGTAGGGACCGGTGGAGTACGCGTATGTATAATGGGCCGTCCGCTATAAGACTGTATTTGTGGAGCGGAAACAGGAATGATGGCAGTTGCAGGTTCTGAAAATGTTGACCGAGAGTCTACGACATCAACCTGAGCCGTAGGTCTCTCCTCGAGCTGAATTGTTGGGGGGGGCTGCGCAGACGCGCTAGCGGTGCGTGGAGTGTGTGATATCGATGTCGACGAACTGGCACCAGTAGAGGGCGGCACGGAGGGTTGCGATGAAGTCGCCTGCCGAGGAAGGAAGTTCGCAGGTAAGTACTTGGGTAGTTCTGTAAGCTGTCGCCTCCACAGCTCTACCGGGATTGTCCTGATGGCCTCTTCAAACCACGACGCACGAACGCCACGACTAACTGTCGTCACAATGAACCTTGCCGTTTGCTGTGGCCCCTCCTGTTAAAAGCTAGTTCACGTTATTCATCATTAAATACAAGACGATCCTCACTTGGTTAGCCTGCTGGAAACCACGAATGAATTCATCCTCGGACATCGGCGGCTGCGGTCGCGTGCCGGTTGACTGCTGCTGTGGGGGCTGTTGTGACTGCTGTTGCGGGTGCTGTTGTGACTGCTGTTGTGACTGTTGTGGTGGCTGCTGATGTGGTTGCTGCTGTGGCTGCGAAGGAAGTTGAGCTGGCCTAGTAGGGGGATGCAACTGCTGCTCGAAAGCCTTGCGTTGTGCATCATGTGGCTGCCCATTTTGTTGTGGAAGGGGTGCTGAAGGAGTTTGGGAGACGCGAGATAATGATGGCTCTTGTCGTTGTCGCGGAGGCTGGGGTTGGCTGGATTCTACTGGGGTCTGGGTCGCAGAAGAGACCCCCGTAGGAGCTGCTGTTGGATGCGGCGAATTCCGTGGTTGAGGGAGGTATCCCTGAAGATGCGTCGGAATAGATGGGGTTGATACATTGGGCGCGTAAGTGGCCGGGATACTATGAATGTAAGGCGTTGACTGAGGCTGGGTGTTTGTCGGTCGCGGTGGTGCTTGGGAGCTTGCACCTGGATGGAAAGCAACGGGAACAGCAACCGGAGGTGGTATGGTACCCGTCGCAAAGTGCACATTTGGAGCACCTGGAACTCGCTGCGATCCTGCACTACCGTGTAAGGTCTCTCGTGTCAGTATTATCTAGTAATCTAGGCGCACCATAATATTCTGCAGGGAGCTGTTGACCAGCTGTCGAATTGACCTGCGGCTGTTGCCAATGACCACCCCGTCCAGCAGGACCAGAAGCGGCGCGCGGATTGTATTGAGGCGCATGGCGGGTATGCTCGTCAAGCCGAAATGTATGTTGCCCGGGATAGGTGGGCCGAGGGGCTTGATTCGAAGAAGAATGATATGCGTAGGTGTTTGGCGGTACATAAGATACATTGTACTGCGTCTGGACAGCGGGCAGACGAGTCGCGGTCTGCGGCTGCATATAATACGGCTGTTGCTGGGCAGGAGGGTACACGGGCTGTGCGGAATAAAGGGGGGCAGGATGCGACGAAGACTGTATGGTCATTAATACTCCGTACTGCAGCAGGTGAACCCGACTTACCGAAGGCATAGACTGGGTCATAGGGCTGTCTTGAACCTCGACCACCGTAGCAGTGCTGGGCAAGACGACGTCAGCCTGCTGAACGAATGGCGACTGTTGGCTAGGCTTAAGCGACTCAGGTCTGGAGGTACATAAACTTGAATTATACGAAAAGAATGGAACGTGGAATAAACACACGCACAGTCGAGTCGAGTTTCGAAGGTTTTGCAGCATCTCTCTATAGACGTCACATCGGATGGGGTCGTAGAAGACAGAACGTCAGCACTTACTCAGCTTCGCGTCCCTCTTGTGCCCGCTTCTCCAGCTGGTCCATCAAAAAGTTTCTGTGCGCATGGTCATTGTTTTCCTCTAATCTGCGAACAATGTCCTTCATTTCTTCGATGCGCTTCAGATTGGCCTGGTACGCCTCGGGAGAGATCATGTCTGAAGCGTTAATCATCGCAGTGGCTGTCAGAGCCACACTCATCCTCGAAGGATCATGTGAGGCACCGTCCTGAGCGTCACGCTCCATCCCCACCCACTATCCAAGATAAAAATGCACAGATGGGCCTCTGCAAGATAATGTGGATGCAAGTCAAAGTGCGGCAGACAAAAGGGATCAACAGTAATCTTAGTCATCGTCACGTATCACGTTGGTGTGACAGCGCGTGACGGAGCGTGTCTTCCGTCACGCCTTCCTGAACTTTCGCGACGGTATGTCTTCTCTCCTTTGGCTGACACGCCCGATCGCTCCGACGGGACGTCTGGTTCGGACGTTTGCTTCGCAGGCATCGTCATTCACAACACCGGGCACAGGTGTATACAGGGTATTCGACCGTGAGGCCAAGCGACTACAGAGGGATGCCGCTGTGAGGAGAGAAGGAGGGCAGCGGAGTAGGACTGTAGACTACATTCGGGACGAAGTTGCAGATAGATTGATGGAACGGTTGTTGGTGAGACTTTTACTTGGACCATCATCCACACAGCTCAATGTCGTGCAGGATATCAAGAGGAAATTCGATACCATCGTTGACCTGGGTGCCGGGCCAGGTCATTTTTCGAAACTGCTCGAACCCGACAAGACAAGGAAGGTGATAATGATTGAATCGAGCAGTTAGTACAGTGTATATGCGTGATGTCGATCGTGTTAAATATCAATTTGTGCAGGGGAGGCATTGTATCGCGACCCCGATGAGGAATTCGAAGGTCATTGTCAGTTTATGGTGCCCAAGGTTGCTTACCAACACTGTGGGTTATAGTGGAGGTCGAGCGCATTCATGCAGACGAGGAGAACCCTCTACAGATTCTTCCGCAGGGATCGCAGGAGGCAGTCGTATCCTGCCTCAGCCTGCACTGGGTAAACGACCTTCCTGGTTCGTCCGGTGCCAGTTTCTGTGGATCATGACCGCCCGTTAACCTGTCGTCCTGACCAGGCACTCTTGTCCAGATAAATCAGGCATTAAAGCCCGATGGCCTCTTTCTTGCTGCAATGCTGGGTGGGGACACCCTGTTTGAGCTAAGGTACGTTCGTGGTAGCATCGTCCGAGTGATGGTCGGATCCTAGGCATCCCCGGACTATGCAGGACATCGCTTCAGCTAGCGGAAGTTGACCGCGAAGGAGGCATATCGCCCCACGTTTCACCTATGACAGGTTTGATCTAAACGTCATTGCCCACGGATTTTACTGACCAATATATCTGTGTGATGTCGAGCAGACACCAGGGACGTCTCAAATCTGCTCGGGCGAGCTGGTTTCACCCTGCTTACTGTAGATACCGACGAGGTGCGCGTGGGTTACCCTTCAATGTGGGAGCTCATGGAAGATCTAAAAGATATGGGCGAGGGGAATGCTATCGTTGGGAGGTGAGATAAGACCACGACTTTTGCTTGAGATAACGGACCCACCGAGATTAGGCGGCATTTTGTCCACCGCGATACGCTAGCAGCTGCGTCCGCCATTTACAAAGGTACTTTCTCGCATAGAATTGGTGTGTCGTGTTGATGAAGTTATCCAGAGTTGCACGGCAGCGATGATGGCACGGTTCCTGCCACTTTCCAGGTAATATACATGGTGGGTTTCTTGGTCAACCCCTTTCCAATGTTGCCTTGTGCTAAGTGATCATCGTGAAGATTGGATGGAAGCCTTCGCCCACACAGCGCCAGCCACTCGAACGTGGTAGCGCAGAGACAAGTCTGAAGGACATTCTTTGACACTTATTACTGCTGTACAATCCATACTCAATCGAACAATCGAAGTCTGGTCTACACGTGTACCCGCTTCTAGGTGCTGTCAAATTTCACCTTCGCAACGTTTGATCAGGGCTGTTTGACACCGTTCGCATCCCCTGTGTTTCCCGTTATGACTTACTACTCCGAGGGCTTGGAAAAATTAGGTGATTAATTTTTTTTCTTCATTTTCATAGATAACTGAGGACATGTGATGTCGCTCAGTACCCAGATCTTGTCGCCGAGAAACTTTATGTTCTCGAGATCAGCACCCTCGTGCTGGCGTTTGTGGCAGTTGAGGTCTGTATCGGGATTTTGACTAACATAGCAGGTGTGGACCGATTTTGAGCGACGCGCGTTACCAACGCGTGATTATACATTTCTAACGGTCGGTTCTATCACGGGATTCTACCATATGCACCCTTGCTGCTTTGCACTTCAGTCACGTCGTGATACAGGGACGACTACTTGCCTGCCACCCAATTTCCAACAGCCAGCCAAACATATTGGTATTCTTCGACGGGCTGATGCCATGTCGCTGGCGTACGTGCGAAGCCCCCCCATGAGTGATGTAGTCACACATTACTAGTCTCTGACCCCCATGTCTCCCTTCTGAGGACCACTCTTCTGCTTCGAATTCTTTTACCTCCACACTGCCTTTTACAAAAACGGTACATACCCTTGATCCCCGTATGGCGGACTGTACCGAAGATGGCACGTACTCACCCAATCAACGGTTCGACAGGCAGCTCCTACAATCGGCCGGAGGGGATCCCGAACGCTGGAAATTTTCCGGGGCTATCCCCGCAATGATCATTGTACGTACATTTGTTTACTCAAAGCCGCTATCATAATCTTTTCCTGTGGGTGAGGCGTTTCTTCTTGGAAGTGTACAGCTGCTTGCAGTACATATCCCACAACCCATCTGTGATACATGCGGTACGGCTATGATGCGGTATCAGGAATGAACACGCCTCCATTAGCAACGTTTCCCTCGCTCAAGGAATCCCACTAGGGCGCATGATTGCCTAGAAAGGTGGCGCTGAGGCGTCTCTGCTATCTAGGGATCTTAAACTCACGACAGCGCGATGATTGCTGGAAGAAGTACTCGGATTTACCCGAATCTTCTTGTATTCTCGACGCATATCGGTCGTCCATTTTTACCGAGTTCCATTCACTACCAAACAATTATGACAGCTGCTGGTCCACACCCGCTCGGATAGAAGAATGACGGAACAAACTGCGACTGAGGTACTGAAGCCTTAGTCTTGGTTGTGTTTGACGTATACTACTTCTTTTCAAATATTTCAGGTTACCTTGTCATGCTGGAAACGTTAGCTCTGCTGCACAAGGCACCTGCAACAAATAGTAGTGGATTATAATTATAGCGGTGACGGAAACCTCAATAAATACCAAAGGGGAAAGAAGGCGAAGGCACCTTCCAACACCTACTAGAAGCTGTTACAGGGATGGACATTTGGATCTTCGCCGTCGCCCTTCTCAGGCAGAGAGAGGAAATATAAATATTGCGTCCAGAAGTCCCATCGCGGGGCACTGGAAGTTTGCATCTGCATCACAGCAAGAAACATACTATGTAGACTATCTGCTTAAAGACTGTCACGGCCACAGGGGTGCAGGCATGCAGCTGACATACAACCTGCCATAGGTTCCCTAAACCTGCAGGAAGTTTCAAACGATCTCCCACCAGAGGACATAAACGCGAAGACAATGCGTTCGCTAGAGCTTATCTGGCATGCTGTTCGTGCGTTTTTCGAGTGACTCCTCTCTCCCACTGGTAATGATTAGTGTGCTAATACTAGCAGTCGACCTATTCGTAGAGCCTTCCTAGAGAAAAGGATCTGATCTCGTTCTGTCAGCATTACATACGACTCGTGACCCACTGCCACTCAGCCAACCGATGGCTGCCGTCTCCCGAAATGAAAACTGCATGTATGTATGTTCTATGTGAGCGTCATGACAACATCGTGCTGCAATTCTCCTCGTCTCTCACTCACGGAACCTTTTCATGAAAGACTCCGAACTGATGTTACCGGCAAGTTTGTCCCTTGCTCACTGCTTATGCATGTTCCAGATTTCATTCAGATTTCTCCGTGGGGTCCTCCGATCGGGACGATCTCGTTTCATTTCCACTCATGGAAGGCTGTGCCAAACAGACCATGGCTTGCACGCCCCACCTCACCGCGACCTTTCCGATTTGGCCTCCACTATATGACAACTGCGGACTCGAGCATGCCATGATGGACCCATGCATGTCAACAAGTCGTAGCCAATCACGCCAGACTTCCATTTTCGTTGGATCTTGGCTTTTGCGGATGCCGTCTGAGGCTAACCTTTTCTCGATCGTCGCTGGTCTGACGATGTAGCTTCGGATGAGTCTGGAAAATAGTATAACTTGTCCGCCGTGGAGATATCAGTGCACAGCATGGCAAAGCTAGTGGCGTGCAGCCACACATGCCTTGGATTAGCGACATATCGCTGCTTCCACGAGGTGCTGGTGATAAGGCGATACAAGCTATGAACGCGTTACATT
Organism: Scleroderma bovista; assembly: GCA_037178675.1. NCBI lineage: Eukaryota > Fungi > Basidiomycota > Agaricomycetes > Boletales > Sclerodermataceae > Scleroderma > Scleroderma bovista. The sequence goes on from JAYMGJ010000769.1 coordinate 23,770, forward strand.
CAGCAAGCCGTAAGTAAGGGATAGGAGAATTCGTGATAGGCCGTAATTGTAGTCTGAGCTGGGAATACCTAATGGGACATTATACGGATACAACGAAACGGGAAAATGGGAGCCAAATGAGAGTACCGATGCCAAGCGAGAGATGAGTATCGACGAGAACGACGACAATTACAACATTAGATGAATGAACATGACAAGTGAAAATGCTTCTGAAATGGACTATGATGGGGGAACAACACGCTTCAGAAATTCGGACAGATCCCTCTGCTCCCGCGGACATAGCCTGTGCCCCAAAGCCTTGTAGGTTCTGAAACTCAAGCCCGGAGAGCCTATCTCCCCCTTGGCCTGCGAGGAACCAGACGAGATACAATGGGCGTTGTATTCTGTCCCGAGCGTGACGCTCTCGACCATGGGTATTCCGAAGCCCGATGTCAGCTTCTTCACGAAGGCGTCGGCAAACTTATATCGGACGACGTTATCGTCTGTCCCATGGCCCCAGAAGATGGGTGTCTTAGTCGCATGTGATGAGAGGAACTGGGCTCGTGGGATTAGTAGGTGGTTTGCAATGTCAAAAAACGATTCTAGCTGACCTGCTGGAAATTATTTCGGAATGGAAGCCAGCCGCTAACGACCACTATTCCCGCAACTTTCCAACCTTCCTTCCCTCCACCGAAGCCGTCCTCTGGGCGGCTTGTGAGGCTTGTTAGGAGCGCAACAGCCCCGCCTTGGCTAAATCCACCGATGACGACTCGTTCTGGAGGGACGCCGGCATCGACCTCTTTCTGAACAAGTTCATCGATCATGCGAGCAGCCTTGAACATTTCCGCCCGGTTCTCTTCTACCTTGTCGAAGTCATAGGAAGAAATATCAAACCAGCGAGTCATGCATTTCTTGTTGTAGGCCGTGACCTCGCCGGTGGGTGCATGGGGGAAAATCCACTTTACATGCGGCACATCCTTGGAGAGTTTCTCTGCGGTCCCGCGCCATCCTTGGCCCGTGTCACCAATTGCCTATGAAACAGGGGTTACGGTGAGTCGGACGAAAGACACGCCAACAGCATAATTATTGAATTGGACATACATGGATCAAGATAACAGAAGCTGTATGTTTTTCAGTCGGGGGAACCACAAGAGGTGCTTCATGAGTTGGAGGTGTCATATCGTCCAAGTGAAATAGGTGACCTGTTCCTGTCAGGGGAGCGAAAAGCGGGTGTAGGGAAAGCAGGGGGACAGGGGACAAAGAAGAAATATATATATACAAGAATCCAAAAATCCCCAAGGAGGAATTGTGAACAAGATCGCAATGAGCTCATTGAAGTGAGATCCACTCTTTGGCTATGGCTCGGGGGAGACGGGCCGGTCACATCCCGGTTTCGACAGCCAATCATGGTGGTTTCTTCATGGACACCTCTGCGGCGGAAAGCGCAGGAACAGAACAGGAAGAACAAACCACACACCCTCAGGGTCTCTCAAAAAAGGCACAGAAACGTGCTGCAAAAGCTGCCAGGTTCCATGAACTTAAGCTTGAACGCAGAACACGCGAAAAGGAGGCAAGGAAGCGCAAACGTCGGGAACGCGCTCAGGCCATCGCTAACGGCGAATGCGATGCCAACGTCGCTCGAAAACGGCGTAGAGCCAATGCAAGCGATGGAAATACGACATTTAAAGCAAGAATAGTCGTTGATCTTGGGTTCGACGAGCTCATGACTGACAAGGTGAGTCTCTCGTTTACTACTCGTGTAGTATTTCCCCACGCGGTAGCGACCTCACAGGAAATCAATTCCCTCACCTCCCAATTGGCATATACGTATAGCGCTAACAGATCCGCACCATGCGCGTTTTCCTTCTTGCTTTTCACGTCTCTCAATGGCAGAACCAAACAACGCCTCGATGTCATGAACGATGCCAGCTACAGAAGATGGTCTAATACGGAATGGTGGGAGGAAGGGTATGAACGCATATGGACTCATCTCTCGTCTTCCTCGTCCGACCAACCCCCAAATGAGCCTACAAGCGTGCCAGCTGACTGCAATGGGCCTCCTCCTACCCCTGACACGAGTGATCCACGGGATAGTGTTGTTTATTTGACCGCGGATTCTGAACACGAGATCTTGGAACTCAAGGAAGGCGAGACGTACGTTATCGGGGGCATATGCGACCACAATCGGTACAAGGTCGGCTGTACGATCTCTTATCTGCATGCTTGTATCAATCACATCCGTGTGTAGAACCTCTGCCTGAACAAGGCTAATGCAGCTCATATCCGCCATGCTCGCCTTCCTATCGGGCGTCACATCGCGCTCGCAACACGCAAGGTCCTTACCGTTAACCAGGTACGTTTGCATGCACGCATCACGACACGGGAATGCTCTTCTCCCGTGACGATGATGTGTCAGGGGACTGCAGTCCGTTGCGCCTTTCTCGGACAGCGTGTAGTTCATGTTTTTCATCACCGTCAATTGGCATCCTGGCACTGACTAACCGCATTGGAAAGGTTTTCGAGATCCTCCTCAGATGGGTCGAAACACGCAACTGGGAAGAGGCATTTTGGGCTGTCATCCCGAAGCGGAAATTTCAGGGTGTTGAACGTGTGAGAGGCAAGGATGACGGTAGCGATGACGAGGAGGTGAATGATCAAGACGAAAGGGGTGAGGTATCAAACAAGGAAACCCACGAACTGGTGGAACGTGATAGCGAATACATGAGCGGAGGGGGCGGAAACGGTGTGTCAAATGACAGTGGATTTGCCGAGGCTTAAGCGAAGTTCATATTTCCTGCAAGTTTGCAAACTTGAGCCTACTTGTGTGTATCTGTAATAGTGTGTCACAGTACTAGGGTATCAATCCACAGCTTCTTATGGCGTCTGCGTTTGGCAGTGCCCCATGGCTGAGTTGGTTACAGCGTCCGACTGTTACTCCAATGACATCGGAAGGTCGTGAGTTCGAGCCTCACTGGGGCAGTTCATTTTTCGTTGTTTTTGCCCCCACTATTTCCATCGTTGCGTTCTCTTACAGTCGAACCCGGAGTTCTGGCGTTCTGCAAATTTCTATTGTAAAGTACAGATACAACAAGCACCAAGTTGTTGCAGATACCCGGGTTACAACTTTAATTATTAGTATGACACCCATCGACTCTGTATTAACCCCCAAGTCTAGTAAAACATGGCCGTGTACAACCCCTAACCTGTGTCTCCATCTTTGGCGCTAGTTTCTGAAGGTACAGGTGACGAAGGTTGCTGCGATCCCGCAATACTCAACGGGCGAAACATAACTTTCATCCGTTTCGGTGGGTCATCGCCTGGCTTGCTTGCAACTTTCTGCCGACCACTGGTAGCCTCGTCGTCCTTGTGCGCG
>JAYMGJ010000770.1:0-29065 GCA_037178675.1 Scleroderma bovista
GATGCCAGCGACGGCGTAGTCGGAGGCGTCGGTTTCCACGATGATAGGGGTATCTGGAATGAAGTGGGTGAGGATAGGCGCAGTGGTGAAGGCATGCTTCAGCGCATTGAAGGAGCGTTGACAGTCGTTGGAGAAGTTCCAAGGAGCGTCTTTCCGGGTGAGCCGGGTAAGAGGGACCACAATGTCGGAGTAGTTGAATATGAACTGGCGGTAGAAATTGGCAAAGCCCAAGAAGGACTGGATGTCCTTTACCTTTCAAGGTTCAGGCCAGTCGGAGATGGTTTGGATCTTGTCCGGAGACATAGTCAAACCGTCCGGAGAGAGGCGATAGCCAAGGTACTCTACCGAGTCCGAGTGGAACTCACATTTCTCCGGTTTGGCGAAGAGGCCATGCAACCGGAGTCGGCAGAGAACTTCCCGGACGTGCTGCTGGTGGGACTCCATATCCTCGGAGTAGATTAGGATGTCGTCGAGGTACACGACGACGCAGACATCTAACATGTCAGCGAAGATGGTGTTGACAAAGCGCTGGAAGGCTGCAGGGGCGTTAGTGAGGCCGAAGGGCATTACTAACCACTCGTGACCCATAGTGCATACGGAAGGCGGTCTTCCACTCGTCGCCCGGAGCAATCCGGACTAGATGGTACGCGTGCCGGAGATCGATCTTTGAATAGATTTTAGCACAGCTAGGTGAGTCCAAAAGATCAGAGATTAGGGGGAGTGGATAGCGATCCTTTTTAGTGATTTTGTTTAGACCTCGGAAGTCAACGCAGAGGCGGAGTGAGCCATCCTTCTTTTTTACGAAGAGGACCAGAGCAGCGTGGGAGGAAGCGGTAGGACGGATGAAACCTGTATTTAGATTCTCGTCGATGAAAGTCCGGAGAGCGGAGAGCTCGACCAGAGACAGTGAGTAGAGAGTTCCCAAAGGTGGAGAGGTACCTTCTTCAAGGTCAATCTTCAGATCGTACTCGCGATGCGGGGGAAGTTCAGAGGCTTTTGCCTTACTGAACACGTCCGCATAATCGCGATACTCCGGAGGAACGATGTCCAGGTCCGGCAGAGTAGAGGCGGAGGAAGAACGAGCCTTTGCTGAGTCGGAGGGACGCAGCTGAAGTTGGTATTTGGTAGATCCCTCTAATTTGCACGCATGCATGAATGCGGCTGCGTTAATCAGGGAGATGTGCGGAGGGGTGCAAACCGGAGTGTCGACAGATGGCGCGAGGCTGGGGTCAGATTGGCCGGAGAGGCCGGAGACAGGGTTACCAGACTGAACCGGAGAGGGAGTCGACGGGGGCGCTAGCAAACTTGGTGCAAGGGTCCGGAAAGTTAAACTGCTCAGTACCCAGTCAATCAACGGATTGTAGCGGGTGAGCCAGTTATGTCCAAGGACAATTGAGCATTCAGAATCTAACGGAGCGAGGTAAAAAGTCATAGGGGTGACATCACCGGATGCGGGGAATTTCACTGATAAATCGACAGCTTGAGTGATTACAAAGTTTGATGTACCGTCAAAGAGCCGGAGTGTAATCGGAGGAACGGAGTAGGTGGTAATATTGTTTTTGTGTGTGAATTGTATATCTACAAAGCAATGCGTGGACCTGGAGTCCACAAGAGCGCGGGTTTTAGGTAAGTCAAATGGTAAGAGGATAACATGTGGCATAAGGGAGTTAGGATCGTAAAGAGCGGACGCGTTGAGGCGGGCCTCCTTGGGTGCACTTCCGGAGTCAATGCAGCTCGCCGGTTGTGCGGAGGTCCGGGAGCTGCTTACTCTTTTTTTGACTCGGAGTTGGCACCCGAGTTAGTAGAGTCCGTCTTACCGGACTCTGCAGCGATGGCCGCAGCGCGAGCCTTGGCCTTTTTGGTCTTTTTTGGACAGTTGTCCGCGAAATGACCGGTACCTCCGCAGAACATGCAGAGATTGTTGTCCAGACGCCTTTTGCGCTCGTCTGCGGTTAGCTTCCCGTCCTTACCAAGCTTGTTGGTTAGGTCCGGTCTGGAACCGGAGGAGGACTGGTTGCTGGTCGTCTTGGATGAGCCAGAGTTGGCGGGGCTGGGGGAGTTTCCGGTCTTGGATTTCTCCTGACCGGAGTTAGATGAGTTGCCTCCGGAGTTGGAGGGCTTGGTTGGGGATGAGGTGGACTGGGTCTTTGTCGTACGAGAGATCTCGTCTTTGCGCTCCCAATAGCGCGCGTCGATCTCTTGACAAAGGGCCCTAAGCCCATGTAGAGTCAGGGGCTTCCCAACTCGAGCTATCTCGTCCTTGAGGCGATCTGGGAGACCGGAGTAGAATAGGCGGCGGAGCGCGCCATCTCCGTAGTCCTGGACCTGGGAGGCGAGTCGGTTGAAGTCTATTATGTACCACGTAACGCGGTGAGCATCCTTCATCCGGAGGTGCTCTAATTGATGCTCTGCATCAGCGATGGGGTCATGAGGTCCAAAGGTGCTCTGGAGCTCAGCGACAAAGTGAACCCAACTGTCCATCCAGAGTGGACGGTCAGCCGGATCACCGGAGTGGAGGAGGTCCGGTTTGAACCACTCCAATGTCATACCTTTGAGATAGGACTGGGCGAACATTACCTTAGCCCTATCTAGGCGGAACGCTTTGGCGCGATCCTGGAAGCAGAGCTCACACTGGACCAAGAAGGTCCTGAGCTTTTTGGGATCCGTACCATCAAAGGTGTCCGGTTCGCGGACTTTGGCACGGGAGGAAGAGGAGTTGTTGGTCCGGCGGGAGGAGTGGGAGAGGCGATTGACGGCGACTGCTAGGTTTTGGAAAACAGCTAGACCAGGGTCTAGCTCGTCCATGGCGTCGACGAAGTCATCGTCATCGTCATCATCGTTGTCGCCATCTCCGGGGTCATCCGGATCACCTCCGGGTCCATCCTCAGGGCCAAACCACTGGTGTCGGGCAGGTTCGCGACGTTCCGGAGTGGGGTCGCAACAGTAAGGGAATCGATCACCAGAAACGGATTTGTGGTGACCTAAGTCTGCAGAACCACGAAGGCTCTGAGACGCAGCATCTCGACGCGGAGTCAAAGGCGCTGTAGGGTTTCGAGCTGTAAAGCTCCGGAATTGGCTAACTGAAGCCGGAGGTTGCCTGCGGTTAGACAGGGCTTGATGAGCAGCAGAGAGGTGGAGGTCGTCTACTGCACCTGCTTCTTCAGCAAGTGCTGCAGCGGTACGAGCACGAGAGCGCGTAGTCATAGTCATAAGAAATAGAAGCTAGTTTGCGTACGGGGTATGGAACAGTGAACCCACACAAGTGTGAGTCTGAAATACTGTCAAGTCCGGGTCTACTCCGGTAGGGGGTCTGGTCAAGTCCGGACGAGCGTGGACGAAGGAAGAGGGCAGAGGGCTGGACGAGGGATTAGTCCGGCTGGAGTTGGTGACCGCTTGGATTCAACGACAAGGACGACGTGCATTGATCCCTTGCGTAGGTTCCGGTCAAGGTGATAGAGACGGAGACGGAGATGGAGACAGGCAGAGACTGGAGTAGTGACTAAGTTGATTTCAGACTGAGGAGTACAGGATAAACTACAGAGTACTTATACTAAGTAAGAACTAGGGTCGAGTATATACGGTGACAAGTAAACAGCCTAAAAGGCGGACAAGGAACAACCGGAGAAAGTACTAGGTCAGGTCAGATGAAAATAAAGTCAGGTCCGGGTAAAATAAATCAGGTCCGGTGAAAATGCTACAAGGTATAGGATATACCAAGTTCACAGAGAACTCACGTCAAGACAGGGTAAACGGCGAAGTGTGGTAACGAGCGAATGGAGCATAGACCAAGGGTCGTGCTTAACGGAAGGTTATCTGTGTGAGCGCGACCGGAGTAGGAGATGAGCGACCGGAGTAGAGCTGTAGAGCTGCAATGTGACCGGAGTGACTGGATAAGGCCCGGAGTTGGGCATGGTCGTAACAATCCTTATGTAAGCACAGAGGATTTTTCATCCACTCAAGGACTCTTTTCACCTCAGTGTTCTAAACTAGACACTGAGGTAAGACATCTAGTCACACTTTTCTTTACTTAGTACTAACTTACTTAGTTTGCCTCTGAGCTAGGTCAGTTATATACTTAGTGTTCTAAACTAGACACTGAGTTTGCCTCTGAGCTAGTTCCCTGCATGAGCCATCTAACAAAAGGTCCCCATTTGTACAAGTTTGCTGATGTGTGGGGGGAACAATTGGAATGATATTAACGTACAGATAACTATGGATGGTAAGTGCTAGGTACCAGTACCGATTGTCCTGTGACTGGCAATATCCAAAGAGGGCAGGTGGATGTATGTTATCTACAATGTTCTGAAATTTAAATGTCACCAACTTGCTGAAGTCCTGTGGAGTGCAAGTTGATGACTAATCAATACCAATATACAATGTTCTGTGGCAGAACATAATATATTAACATATCCCATGTTCTGAAATATAATAGTTTGCATTGTATTACCTTGTATTTCCAATGTTCTTTGATCAATACTATACTTCATAAACCACTGCAGAACATTGTGAATGTCAAATATATATTTTTCACCTGTTCAAACATGAAAAAGTTGAAATTGAATATTCTATGTTTTTATATAGAACACTGAAATGACTGACTAATATTTCTTGAAGAGAAATGGAACAACTTGATTAAACTTTTTTTCTATGACAGTGCAGTTAATATGGGTCATGTACTTTCAATATCTGATATAACATTATGATATTATATTTTTACAATGTTTGTATGATGACCAATCACATAATATTTGATTAACAAAGTGTAAAACATTCTGAAAACAATGAATGAAACAATTTGCATAAACCTTTCTGATTTTCTGTCACACTTCAGACTAGATTTTCTTACTGAAGAAACATCTGAAATGTGTCAAGCCAATGTTTGCAGGTAGTATATACTGTGCCTATGTATTTTTTTTCCACCATTTATTTCCTAGAACAGCAGAGAAAAAAGAGTATCTATTCAAAAAATATTTTTTCACATGTTTTTGATAAGAACATTGAGAAATGCTTGCTGTGTCAGCAGGATTCTCAGCACCATCAATGAAGAATAGTTCCACGTTACCTTTCGTGACTGACTCGCAGATTCCGTGGTAGCAGATGTCGATGTGCTTGGAGTGAGGCTCCATTACAGAGTTGGATGCCATGAATATGGACCCCTGATTATCACCACAAATCGGGATAGCTTTTAGCTTATAGCTGAGCTCACCAAGTAAACTTTGAATCCAGGTAACTTGACAAGTGCAATCACTCAAAGCCATGTATTCGGCCTCAGTGGATGAGTATGCAATAGTCTTCTGCACACAAGAAGTCCAACTGATCAAGCCATCTGCAAGCTTGAGGTAGAAACCTGTTTGTGAGAGGCAAGAGGTAGGGTCTGATCCCCAATCTGAGTCTGTGCATGCAATCAGGCCAGCACTGGATCCACCATTGTATACTAGGGAGTATGTAGGTGTCCCAATTAAATAGCAACAGATATACAGCGCTTTGTTTAGGTGGTCCTGGGATGGGTTCGTGGCATGGCACAAGAGATGTGTGACTGCAAAAGCAATGTTGGGCCTAGTGCCTAACATAAGGTACAGAAGGGACCCAATAACCGTCTGGAAATGGGAGTGGAGATCTGCATCAACAGGCTCTGTATTTTTGGCAGCATAGTAGCCAGCTGTCAAGACTGGTTCTTCACCGATCTGATCTCTACGAGGGGTCAGGGGGTCAGGGGTTGGTCTAGCGGTAAGACCGAGATGCTATGTAGCGTAGTCGCGCTTCCCGAGTAATAGGAAGGCCGACCGAGGGTCTGACAGAGAGTCCGAGGGTAAATGGTCTACGACCGAGTGCTTGCACGAGACAGAGACAGAGAGTGCGAGGGGAGAACAGATGAGAAGTATCTTATTCGATATTTGAACTGAAACTACAACAGACCGAGTATCTAGGTATTTATACTGAGTGGGACAGATGAGGCAATGTACGGGAAGTCGGGATTACCGACGAATGATGAGCACAGTCGCGCTGCGCGCTGAGTAAGTACGGTAAGTGCGATAACCGGATTACCGATAGGTATCGTATTAATAATGCAATGGGACGGGAACGTATAGTAACCGGAAACGAGAAAGGAAACATATTAGGTAATAGTACAGAGAGACAGATCGGACAACGCGCTCACCGATCGGTGGCGATACAGGACAGATAGAGAGAAACGGAAAAGGGAGTACATACAATAAACGGGCGGTGAACGCGTGGACACGATCAGACAATAGGGTACAGGGTGATCAGGTGTCACGGTCGTGACAGTATCCCCCTCTTAGGGCCGAGCCCACAAGGCTGCAATGCATATTCCACACCAAATGTGTGCGGCCATTGTCTGGGTTTGAAAATTGGTTAGGGCGTATAAAGACTGGCCTTCGGTGACGGTCACCCATCAAATTTTTTCCTTCATAACATCCTTGATTTAAACATGTCCGCTAGCAACACCGACAACATTGACTGGACGTGCGCCCCCTCGCCCGAGTTGGAAGGGAAGCCGACCGACTCAATTCAAGTTCAAATCGCCAAGTTCGATGAGCAATTGCGAAGACGTCAGGAGCGATTAATGAAACAGGCGGCCGAGCAAGAGGCGAAGAGGTTGGCAGAAGAGGCTGCAAAGAAGAAGGCTGAGGAGGAGCCGAGGAGAGTCGCCGAGGAGAAGCAGAAGGCCGAGGAGCAGGCGAAGAAGGTCGCCGAGGCAAAAGTGCGGGCCGATTTTGAGGCAAGATGCAAGGCCGAGGCAGAGGTGAGAGCGAAGGAGAAGGCCGAGTCGTTGGCGGCTGGCGAGGCGATGCGGGAACGTTTGGGGCTGGGGCCAAAGCCCAAGGTGCGTGGTTATTAATTCTTTATTGACCTTTACTGATTTCTTATTTGATTAGCCTTGTCAGGTCACTGCCCATTCCAACACGGGCATAATGGGGTTCAAGCCCCCTTGTGACTGTTGCAGGCAGAGCGGTGACAGCAGTGGGTGCAAGCTGGCCGACGGAGCACGCACGCCGACGTGCAGTCAGTGTCAACGATCAAAAGTCAAGTGCACCTTCAGCGTGTCGACGGCGGCGATGGAGAGAGCAGCGAGCGGCGAGAAACGGAAGGAGAGCGAGATTGCCATGGTGACAACGTCGCCGAGGGGGGGTGAGAAACGGAAACGGATGAAGAAGGCGATCGCCGATGCCGTGAGTACCGAGGAAATAGAGACAGCAATGGGTGGGTTCTCGGTGGCTGGGCCGTCGAGTCGGCCAGACCCAGTCGTGCTGGTCTTGGACCGCCAACTCGGGGAGATCGTGGCTGCGATCGATCGCAACACCAGGGAGCTGGTGAAGCTCGGTCGGAAGGTAGAAGGGGTAGCCTGGGAGATGAAGAGGGTCGCAGATGCGAGGGACCCGAAGGGCAAGGGCAAGGCGAAGCCCAAGGAGAGTGAGGAGCAGGAGGAGTCAGATAGAACGGACGGGGAAGGCAAAGAGTTGGGAGACGAAGACGGAGAGGGCGAGTCCGAGTAGTCGGACCGTATTTGTATTTAGTTTTCTTTTTACTTTGTTTTGTACACTATCAATAGACTTTGTTTGGTAATTTGAATGACTTAGCGTGAGAGGCTTTCTAAGGGGCCTGGCTTAGTCGGGTAGGCTTCGTGGTAGTCGGCCACGAGTTCTGAAGCGTGTCCGAGCTCGGTCGTGATCAACCAAGATGTTTCTTCATTGGTACCTTCGTAACCAGCCCATCTAACTAGATACAGGAGTGGGCATTGACGTCGACGTCGGTCGAACTTTGAATCGAGGATCTCGGTGATCTCGAATTCAGGTTCGCCATCGACTTCAATGGGAGGTGGTGGAGGTTGTGACCGATTCAGTATTGTGTTCGGTGTCGCTGGTTCGAGCTGTGAGACGTGGAAGACGGGGTGGACAGCACGCATAGAGTCGGGGAGACGGATCGTGAATGATAAAGTGCCGACTTGGGCGATGATTGGGTAGGGGCCGAGATTCTTCTCGGAGAGTTTCTTTGATGGTCGGGTAGACCTAAAGTACTTGGCTTTGACGAACACTTGATCACCGACTTTGAAGTCGGGTGTGGGTGATCTTCTGGCGTCAGCAGGGCCTTGGTACCTTTTCTGGGCAGCAGTCATCTCTTCACGTAGGTACTCATGCAGTGACTCTAAGTCAACTGCGTATTCCCGTGCCCGAGCCGATGAAAGATCGCGCTCGGGGTGCACAGCGAGGTTCGGGTGGTATCCTTTGTTCGCGAAGAACGGTGAGACACCAGTCGTAGTGCTAGGGGCATTGTTGTAGGCGAACTCGGCGAGAGGTAGTAGGTCTGACCAATTGTCCTGCTGGTAATTGCAGTACATCCTGAGGTATTGCTCGAGTGTTTGATTAGCTCGCTCGGTCTGTCCGTCACCTTCTGGGTGATAGCCCAAAGTGAAATGTAATTTCATATCTAAGGCCTTACCGAGTGAACAGAAGAAATGCGAGACGAACTCTGAGCCTCGGTCAGACGTTACATGCGCAGGGACGCCATGCTTAGTGAAGATGTGGAGTAGGAAGAGCTGTGCGAGCTCAGGGGAAGTTATTGTGCCGTGAGTCGGGATGAATATGGCTTGCTTTGATAGTCGGTCTATGACTACCAGTATGGCTGTGAAGCCGGATGAGGATGGGAGTTGCTCGATGAAATCCATCGAGATGGAATTCCATGGTCGGTCGGGGACCGGTAATTGCTTGAGCATCCCATAGGGTCGGTGACGTGGCGTTTTAGCTCGGGCACAGGCCGTGCAGGACTTGACGTAGTCCTTTACGTAGGTACGAATTCCTGACCATGTGTATTCGCGACGGATGAGCTCTAGAGTGCGATTTTGACTGAAGTGTCCCGATAGGGGATGGTCATGCTTGTATCTGAGGACACGAAGACGTAGGTCATCGGCCTCGGGGACGTACATGCGACCATCGAGACATAGGTAACCAGTCTCATTGGTTGACCATCAGGGATTTGATGTGTCCGAGAGGTGGGCTTTAGCGATGGGATCGGTCGGGAGGTTGGCTAGGATATCGGCGTGGAGATGCTCAACGTCCATGAGTGCACTAGCTCTGAGTACTGCGGCATGTAGGTATGTCGCACAAAGGGAATTGGTGAGCTGTTCAGCCGTGAACACCGTCGGAGGTTCTGAGGATTGACTCGGGCAAAGCCCCTATCCCCCTCTTTGGGGTAGATGTCCCAGCGTCTAGTCAAGGCGTCGGGCTTTGCACCAAGTTTACCAGGTCGGAAACGAATGATCAGGTTAAAGGAGGAGAGGTATTCCGACCATCAGGCTTGCCGACAGGTGAGAACCTTAGAGGTGGAGAAGTACTCCAAATTTTTGTGGTCGGTCACGATGTCGATCGGGAAGGCAGGGCCCTCCAGATAATGACACCAGGCCTTGAAGGCTTTGAAAATAGCAAGAAGCTCCTTGTTGTGCGTATCGTAGTTCAGCTCGGGCGCAGTCAGAGTGCGAGAGTACAATGCAATCGGTCGTATCTCGTCATCCGAACCAGTGATGGATAGGATACCGGCGATCGCGTAGTCCAAAGCGTCGGTCTCGACCGTTAGTTGGGCGCCTGGCTGGAAGTGGGTGAGGATGGGAGCTGTGGTGAAGGCCTCCTTCAGGTGATTGAATGACCGTCGGCAGACGTCGGAGAAATCCAAGGGGGCATCTTTCCGTGTCAACCGAGTTAATGGAACCACTATATCGGAGTAATTGAAGATGAATCAACGGTAAAAGTTTGCGAAGCCGAGGAAGGACTGAATGTCCTTCACCTTGCGAGGCTCGGGCCAATCGCAGATTGTCTTGACTTTGTCTTGCGACATCGTCAAACCGTCGGGGGAAAGGAAGTACCCGAGGTACTCCACCGAGTCCGAGTGGAACTCACACTTTTCGGGTTTGGCGTAAAGCTTGTGCTGGCGCAGTTGCTGAAGCACTTCCCGAATGTGCTTGGTATGGTCCTCCATGTTGTCCGAGTAGACTAGGATATCGTCGAGGTAGACTACGACGCAGACATCGAGCATGTCCGCGAAGACCGAGTTGACAAATCGCTGAAAGGCTGCAGGGGCATTGGTGAGACCGAAGGGCATCACCTGCCACTCGTACGAGCCATAGCGAGTCCTGAAGGTGGTTTTCCACTCATCACCTTCGGCAATGCGAACCAGGTGGTAAGCATGTTTCAGGTCGATTTTAGTATAGACCTTTGCCCGACTCGGAGAGTCGAGTAGGTTGGAGATGAGAGGTAGAGGGTACCGATCCTTCTTTGATATTTTGTTGAGTCCTCGGTAGTCGACGCAAAGTCGGAGGGAGCCGTCCTTCTTCTTGACGAAGAGGACAGGGGCTGCATGGGAGGATGAGGTCGGACGGATGAAACCAAAGCGAAGGTTTTCGTCGATGAATGCCTGAAGGGTTTCGAGCTCGACGGGGGAGAGAGAATAGAGTCTTCCGGGCGGTAATGGCACTCCTTCTTCCAGTTCTATCTTGAGGTCATATTCCTGATGAGGCGCGAGTACCGATGCTTTCGCCTTACTAAAGACGTCGGCAAAGTTGTGGTATGCCTCGGGGACAGAGGAAAGGTCGGGAGCAGCGTCGACCGACGCAGCGCGAAAGCTGCCGTCAGGCTTTAGCTGAATAGAGAACTGTTGAGAGCCATCTAGCTGACAAGCCTTCAGAAAGGCTGCAGCGTTGATGAGAGTGATAGGAGGTGCCCGAAGACCGGGAGCCTGAGGCGAGTCGGTTGGGGAAGGAGACAAGACTGACATATCATCGAGTCTCAGCGCACTTGGTGAGGGTGCTACAGGGTTGGGGAGTGAGCTTGGGGTTGGCACTTGCTGCGTAGATGTTCTGAACTTGATACTGCTCAGTACCCAGTCAATCGACAGATTGTATCGGGTGAGCCAGTTGTGTCCGAGAACGATCTTACAGTCAGAGTCCAACGGGGTGACATAAAATGTCATCGGGGTGACGTCGCCAGAGGGAAAACAGATAGGTAGATTGGTTGCTTTGGTGATTATGGTGGTGGTGGTACCGTCAAATAGACAGAGAACGATCGGGGATACCGAGTAGCGTGAAAGAGTGTTCATATTGGCAAATGACGGATCTACAAAACAGTGGGTAGAACCCGAATCTACTAATGCAGGAAAGGAAGGCATAGTATGGTCAACAATTGTTACAGAGGGTCGGAGAGAATTTGGATCGGAAAGAGCGGCTGCGTTGAGTCGGGCCTCCATAGGTGCACAGTTGGGAACAACGCAACTCCCACTCTGTGCGGAGTCTCGGGAGTTGCTATCTATTTTTTTGCCTCGGTGGAGGCCGTCGGTTTGGCTTCCGATGTGTTGTTTGTAGTAGTGGTGGTAGCTGCCCTAGCCTTGGCTGCTCGAGAGCCTGACTTTGGGCAGTCCTTGGCCTTGTGGCCAGTTGCTCCACAGAACATGCACAGATTCATATCAAACCTGCGCTTGCGTTCCTCTGAGGTCAGCTTGCCGTCCTTACCGAGCTTGTCCGAAAGCTCAGCAGTTTTGCCCGACTTGTTAGATTTCAGAGTCGGGGTTGATGATGAAGAGGACTGGGCAGCATTGCCCGAGGATTTACCCTTATCGGTTTTACCCGACTTGGTGTTGGGGGTGTTGGTACTAGTGCTGGTAGAGGTCTTGTTCTGACAAGCGACCTCTTCCTTGCGTTCCCAATATCGGGCGTCGATCTCCTGGGTAAAAATGCAAAGACCGTTCAGAGTGCGTGGTTTACTGACGCGGCTGATCTCGTCCTTGATTTGGTCGGGGAGACCTGTATAGAAGTGATGACGCAGAGCACCATCACCGTAGCCCTGAATCTGGGATGCGATACGGTTGAAATCAACCACGTATCTGTTGGCACGATGGTTTTCCTTCATGCGGAGGTGGTCAAGCTGATGCTCGGCATCGGCAACTGGGTCGTGGGGACCGAAAGTTGTTTGAAGTTCAATGACAAACTCTTCCCAGTCGGTCATCCAGATCGGATGGTTGTGGGGGTCTCCAGCACCGAGTAGGTCTGGCTCAAACCATTTGAGAGCCATTCCCTTCAGATAGGACTGCGCGAAAGTGACCTTGGTTCGGTCAGTGCGAAACGCCTTCGGTCGGTCCTGGAAGTTGAGCTCGCACTGGACTAGGAATGTGCGCAACTTCTTTGGATCGGTCCCGTCAAAGGTGTCGGGTTCGCGCACCTTGGTGCAAGACAAAGACTCGGAAGAGCACGAAGATTGTGCGAGTCTGTCGATAGCGATGGAGAGATTATTGAAAATGACTAGACTGGCCTCTTCTTGGTCGGGGATGCCCTCAATGGAGTCTTCACCGCCATCATCAGGGTTTGGGTCATCGGGGTCGTTGGGACCCTCACCGCCGGGACCATCGTCACCGGGGCCGTTGTCATCGGGATGGTCACCACCCAGGTCATCGCCGAGGTCTTTGACGAAAGCCCCAGGTGGGCGACGCTGAGCGGGGGAGGAGGCTCTCCGAGCGGAGAAGCCTTGGAATTGGGAGACAGAGTCGGGTGAGCACCTGAGGCTAGTCAGAGCGCTTAAGGCAGCAGCCCGACGAGTGTCGGATGCTGAGGGTTCTGGGTTGTTTGCGCGAGCGAGTTTGGATTGTCCTGGACATAGATGATTGTGAACTCGTACAAGACTAGAGTTCAAATATACTGTCAAGACCGGTTCTTCACCAATCTGATCTCTACGAGGGGTCAGGGGGTCAGGGGTTGGTCTAGCGGTAAGACCGAGATGCTACGTAGTGTAGTCGCGCTTCCTGAGTATTAGGAAGGCCGACCGAAGATTTACGGAGAGTCCGAGGGTAAACGGTCAACGACCGAGTACTTGTACGAGGGCAGAAGCAGAGAGCACGAAGAGAGAACAGAGGAGAAGTATCTTATTCGATATTCGAACTGAAACTACAACAGACCGAGTATCTAGGTATTTATACTGAGTGGGACAGATGAGGCAATGTACGGGAAGTTGGGATTACCGACGAATGACGAGCGCAGTCGCGCTGCGCGCTGAGTAAGTACAATAAGTGTGATAACCGGATTACCGATAGGTATCGTATTAATAATGCAACGGGACGGGAACGTATAGTAACCGGAAACGAGAAAGGAAACATATTAGGTAATAGTACAGAGAGACAGATCGGACAACGCGCTCACCGATCGGTGGCGATACAGGACAGATAGAGAGAAACGCAGAAGGGAGTACATACAATAAATGGGCGGCGAATGCGTGGACGCGATCGGACAATAGGGTACAGGGTGATTGGGTGTCACGGTCGTGACAGTTGTCAATGTAGATAATACCAATGACGATGTTGGTGCCTTTCTTCTTGTAGAAGAAGATGCCTACTTCAGACTTAAGGCGCTCAAACCTGAGCTCTTTGAGAGACTCATCAAGTGTGTGCCACCAAGCTAGGCTGGCCTGTTTGAGGCCATAGAGGGCATGCCAGAGGCAGAGCACTTTGCACTCTTGCCTGGGAACTGCAAATCCTTCGGGTTGTTCCATATAGATCTCTTCGTTGAGCTTGCCATACAAGTAGGTGCTCCAAACGTCGAGTCCAGTGATATACCAGTTTTCAAGTGCGGCAAGCACAAGCATGAGGTGCACTGTTTCAAAGTGCACTACTGGTGAGAAGACCTGGTCAAAATCTAATCCCTCGACCTGGGAGAAGCCTTTTGCTACTAAGTGGGCTTTCTCGCGGCCATCCGACTTTACGTTGAAGACCCATCAATTCTTAATGACCTTCCAGTCTTGGGGATGGTCAACTAGCTCAAAGACCTTGTGCTTTCGCAGCACATCAAGCTCTTCTTGGCAAGCAAGTTGCCAGAGTTTCCGCTCAGTTTGGGGTAAGCGAGCAATGTCCTTGTAGGACCAGTTGTGGACGCTCTCATATTGAGGCTCACTGGTTGTGAAGGCTTTGCCCATCAGGAATCAGACTAGGTTTGCTCCCCCTTCCTCACACATCTTTTGCACATCTTCCTCACTGGGCATTGCAGAGGTGTTGGGGAAGCCACCAGGGATATGGTCTGGTGTGTCCAGTTGTGGGGGCCTAGGGGCCTCACCCACTGTTTCTCGCCATCAAGAGGCACTTTTGATATCCTGGAGTTGCTCAACGGGATGTTGCCGCTCACCATACATGTTACCAGGGCACAGTGGCGCTCTACATTCACATTGGGGGCAGGCAGGGATATTCACTGCAGGGGGTTGTGGCGCATTCTGGCAGCCTTCAGCTCGGCCAGGGCGCTGTGGTGCTGGAGGTGGTGGGTTTCTCACTGGTGAAGGCATTCTCAGTGCCTGTGGAGGCACTGGAGATGGCATACGGGGAGGATTAATTTGATTAGGCTCTTCCTCAGGAGCCTCAGGTTCCTTGCGCTTTGGATCGTCATCCTGCACTTAGGGATGTGCATAGCCATGGTTGTGTTCCACATCATCTTCACTGTTGATATCATCAGGGGGGTTCCCTGGTTGATCGGTGGTAGGTTTTGGATTTACCCTTCCAAAAGGGTTCTCGAGAGGTTCATGCCTGTTTTTGGGGCAGCGAGGGAAGTGATGCTCGTCAAAGATGGCGTGAGCAGCGGTAAACACTGCATTTTTGGAGCACATAAACAAGAAGTTGCACTCATTGCCAGGGGCAACACTGACATAGGTCATAAGCTCCGACTTGGGAGCCATCTTGTTTGCTTGAGCTGAGGCTTGGAGGTAGACAAAAGCTCCACAGCCAAATACATGTAGGTGATCAATGTTAGGCATCTCCCCCTTAAGCATTTCGTGGGGGGTGCGCCATTGCAGGCAAGCTACCAGAGTATGGTTGTAAATGTGGGTTGCATGAGCAAACACAAATTCCCACCAGGAGTCAGGAATGCAGGCTTGATGCTGCATAGACTCAGCTTATCCATGAGAGTGCGCCCTAGACGCTTGGTGCAGCCATTCTGCATGGGGGTTCTTGGAGCACTTTGATATATTTTAATTCCTTTCTCAAGGAGTGCTCGATCAAACAGATTGGATTTATACTCTCTGCTGGTGTCAGACATCCATCCAATGATGTGTGTATCATGTTGGACACACCATTTCAAGGAAATCTTTGGCAGCCGTAATCGCTGCAGCTTTGGAGCAAAGAGGCATAGTCGAGGTGTGAGAGGTGTAGTCGTCATAGAAGGTGATAACATATTTGAATTTTCAGTACGATGTAACCGGGAAGGATTTGAGATCAGAGTGCACCAGCTCAAAAGGCTTGGAAGCATGTCTTTCATTCTCAGGGAAAGCTCAATTGGGCATTTTTCCTAGAACACATCCAGGGAAAACACAGTCCTCAGTAGGAAAGTGGATTTCCAGGAAGCGCTGCATATGCTTTTGCACGCATCAGAGTACTTCCTTAGAGGAGTGCCTGAATCTCCAGTGCATAATGTTGTATTCGACTTTGCTCATGGAGGCGATGTAGTTAGATCTAATTAATGGGATAGATCTAATCCCGAAAATGATGTTGCGATTGTCTTCTGGGTCTGGCCCAAACCATGGGCGTTCAGCTTTGTGAGTGAGGCTAATGCCTCGCTTATCACCAGTGACTTTGTAGTTATGCTGGATGTCATGACCATGACATCCGATCACCCTGTACCCTATTGTCCAATCGCGTCCACACATTCGCCGTCCGTTTTATTGTATGTACTCCCTTTTCCGTTTCACTCTATCTGTCCTGTATCGCCACTGATCGGTGAGCGCATTGTCTGTTCTGTCTCTCCATATGATTACCTAATATGTTTCCTCTCTTGTTTCCAGTTACTATATGTTCCTGTCCCATTGCATTACTAATATGTTACCTATCGGTAATCTGGTTATTGCACTTACCATACTTACTCAGTGTGCAGCGCGACTGTGCTCGTCGTTTGTTGGTAATCCTGACTTCCCGTACATCGCCTCATCCATTCCACTCAGTATAAATACCTAGATACTCGGTCTGTTGTAGTTTCAGTTTGAATATCAAACATCTGCTCTCCCTTCGTACTCTCCGTCTCTGCCCTCGTGCAAGTACTCGGTCATTGACCGTTTACCCTCGGACTCTCTGTCAGACCCTCGGTCAGCCTTCCTAATACTCGGGAAGCGCAACTATGCTACGTAGCATCTCAGTCTTACCGCTACGCCAACCTCTGACCCCCAGACCCCTCGTAGAGATCAGATCAGTGAAGAACCGGTCTTGACACTGGAGCATTTTGCCCATAGAAATAAGGTGTGCAGTAGCACCTGGCATATGGAGCACTTAGGTGAGTGTAATAACTTTCTCATCCCCAGAGTTGTGGTCTAGGCACCAGAGTAATACTGTGCCAATACCAGCAATCAATGCTACACCATTTGCCATTTTGGCATAGTGCGCTCGCTTTAGCGCATTGTAGGAGGCGAAATTGCCTATGTCACTGGTAAAGTGGTGTGATGTGCCAGAGTCTAGTAGCCAGAAAGCACCAGAGAGTTCACTATCATCGACCATTTTTCCCTTACAGCCAGCACAGCGTGCATCATTCAAACACGAACAGATATATGCATTGCTCGAGGTACAACATGACATATTATAGTGACTACTCGCTATATACAGTGATGGCGTAAAGCGCACATGTAAAGGGAGCATGTCAGTGTCAATTAGTATGCGTGCAGAAGGTACTTGCCTGAAGAGGCTGGCCTCCATGCCCATCACCATTGACATCATGTTATAGTGGTCAAGGACCATCGCATCAATTTCATTGAACTTGTCATCAGCGAATGGTTCATGAGCAATGGGCTCTTCATCCCCAAGGGAGATGGCACTGTTTCTCGCCATCAAGAGGCACTTTCAATATCCCGGAGTTGCTCGACAGGATGTTGCCACTCACCATATAAGTTACCAGTGCGCAATGGTGCTCTATGTTCACGTTGGGGGCGGGCAGGTATATTAACTGCAGGGGGTCGTGGCGCATTCTGGCAGCGTTCAGCTTGGCCAGGGTGCTGTGGTGCCGGAGGTGGCAGGTTTCTCACTGGTGATGGTGTTCTCGGTGCCGATGGAGGCACTGGAGATGGCGTACGGGGAGGATTTATTTGATTAGGCTCTTCCTCAGGAGCCTTAGGGTCCTCGCGCTTTGGATTGTCATCCTGCACTTGGGGATGTGGGTAGCCATGGTCGTGTTCCACATCATCATCACTGTCAATATCATCAGGGGGATTCCCTGGTCAATTGGTGGTAGGTTTTGGAGTTACCCTTCCAAAAGGGTTCTCGAGAGGTTTGTGCCTGTTCTTAGGGCAGTGAGGGAAGTGACGCTCGTCAAAGACAGCATGAGCAGTGGTAAATACTGCATTGGTGGAGTGCATAAACAAGAAGTTGCACTCATTGCCAGAGGCAACACCAACATAGGTCATAAGCTCCGACTTGGGAGCCATCTTATTTGCTTGAGCCGAGGCTGGGAGGTATACAAAGGCTCCACAGCCAAATACACGTAGGTGATCGATGTTAGGCATCTCCCCCTTAAGCATTTCATGGGGGGTGCACCATCGTAGGCAAGCTACCGGAGTACGGTTGTAAATGTGGGTTGCGTGAGCAAACGCAAATTCCCACCAAGAGTCAGGGATGCAGGCTTGATGCCGCATAGACTCACCTTTATCCATGAGAGTGCGCCCTAAACGCTCGGTGCGGCCATTCTGCATGGGGGTTCTTGGAGCACTTTGATATATTTTAATTCCTTATTCAAGGAGTGCTCGATCAAACAGATCAGATTTATATTCTCCACCAGCATCAGACATCCATCCAATGATGTGCGTATCATGCTGGACATGCACCATTTCAAGGAAATCTTTGGCAGCCATAATCACTGCAGCTTTGAAGTGAAGAGGCATAGTCCAGGCGTGAGAAGTATAGTCATCATAGAAGGTGATAACATATTTGAATTTCTGGTACAACATAACCGGGAAGGATTTGAGATCAGAGTGCACCAGCTTGAAGGGCTTGGAAGTACGTCTTTCGTTCTCTGGGAAAGCTCAATTGGGCATATGCTTTTGCGTGCGTCGGAGTACTTCCTTTGAGGGGTGCTCAAATCTCCGGTGCATAATGTTGTAATCGACTTTGCTCATGGAGGCGATATAGTTAGATCTAATTATTGGGATAGATCTAATCCCAAAAATGATGTTGCAATTGTCTTCTGGGTCTGGCCCAAACCATAGGCGTTCAGCTTTATGAATGAGGCTAATGCCCCACTTATCACCAGTGACTTTGTAGTTACGCTGGAGCATTTCACCCATAGAAATAAGGCATGCAGTAGCACCTGGCATATGGAACACTTGGGTGAGTGTGATAACTTTCTCATCTCCTGAGTTGTGGTCTAGGCACTGGAGTAATACCGTGCCAATACCAGCAATCAGTGCTACACCATTAGCTGTTTTGGCATAGTGCGCTCACTTTAGCACATTGTAGGAGGCGAAATCACCTATGTCACTGGTGAAGTGGCGTGATGTGCCAGAGTCTAGGAGTCAGAAAGCACCAGATAATTCGCTATCATTGACCATTTTTCCCTTACAGCCAGCATAGTGTGCATTATTCGAACACGAAAAAATATATGCATTTCTCGAGGGGACACGACATGACATATTATAGTTACTACTCGCTATATACAGTGACGGCGTGTAGCACACATGTAAAGGGAGCGTGTCAGTGTTGGTCAGCACGCATGTAGAAGGTACTTGCCTGAAAAGGCTGGCCTCTGCGCCCATCGCCATCGACATTGCATTATAGCGGTTGAGGACCATCGCATCAATCTTGTTGAACTCATCATCGGCGAAGGGTTCATCATCCCCAAGGGAGATGGCATCCTCCTCATACATAGTGATGTGCTCCTCAAGACGAGGGTGCTTCAGCAAGGAGGGACTGGCCTCAGGCTGGTCCAGGTTCGCACTGGTCATTGACACGACTTGGTTGAGGGTGCAGATGGTCTGGCAGGAGGGCTCTACCCCCAGACGGTGTGCCAAATCGAAGGCCTTAATAGTATTGTTGAATGCAGGGGGGCTGTAGTGGGCAGCACTGGGAGTGTGAGCCAAGGTGCGAGGGTCGACGGCAAGCTCTGGTCCATTGTAGTGGATGTAAGTAGCGAAGGCTGCATGTTGGGCATTCTCGCGGTGAGCACGAGCCTTCTTGCTGCCACGTCGAGTGTGGCCTCCCTGTCCTTGGGCAGGAGCGTTTCTGCTCGCACCGCCGTTGGACCCACTTTGCTGCTGCTGCTGCTGCCTCTGGGGCTGCTGCTGCTGCTGGGCGAATTTGGGGTCAGCTGGCTTGTGCTTCACAGTGCTAAGCTTATTAGCCTGGGGGCCCTTACCGCCAGCACACAAAGAGGTGCCCTTCTGCTCAAAGGAGAGCGTGGTAGCCTTGATGATCCCATTGGGCTTCAGGTTCTTGATCTCATCCGGCAACGTTTGGCTGAGAATCTGAGCTACAACCTCCATAGTGGGAGGGAGCTTGCAAAGGATAATCATTGCCTGCACAGGGGCAGGGAACTCAAAGCCAGTGTCCTTCAGGTAGGTGAAGTGGCTAAGCAACTTTGTAATCGTGGGAGCGGGATGGAAGCCAGCAGGAATGTTGGTGGCCAGGAGCTTGCTAAGCTCAGCATAGGCGGAACCAATACTAGGGGCGCTGAAGTTCTTTTTTAGGTAGTCCCAGACATCCTTAACACTGTTGAGAGTTGAGACAGTGACCTGGATCGAGGGGGCAAGGTGCAAGGTGATGTTACCAAGCGCTCTCTCAGTGTTATTGTCCCAGTCCTTTCGGTCATCATGGCCATCAGCGGGTTGAGTGGTTGAGTAAACAAACCATTGGCCCTGGGCCTGGAGGTAGGCTTGCATGGTGGTATGCCACTGCTGCCAGTTGGAGCCAGTGAACAGGGGGACCATCTTGTCGAGAGTGCTGGACATGGTGATGTTCTGTTGGGAGTCAACGGAGTCAGCAAGTGAATGCGACAATGGACAAGCAAGAAAAGAAGAAACACCTGAGTGCTAGTGAAAGCACTTCTGTCAACAGCTAACTCATGACTAGGTCATGCCAGCGCAAGTCATCGACAAACTTCGCCTGTGGCAGTACAGGTGCTCAACTAGGAGCTCACTGTCTGGCACAAGTGGTCGACTGACTTCACCTTGTGGCTGTGCAGGGGCTCAGCTAGGAGCTCACTGTGGTCCACAGCGTCAAGCTAGTTAAAGTGACACTCAGGGAGCTGGAGCGCTGTCTGGTGCATTGCTGCACACAGTGCAATAGCAACACATGTCTTCATGACCAACCTGGACCACAAGGCCAAGTTGTTTTAATGTGATGGAGTCGAAGAACTTTCCATTCCATTTCTGTGAATGATTTCCAGTCATTACTAGAGTGTATATTAAACAGTGAAGGGATTGACCTTAATTTTGTGCAATGGGAGATACCTATGAGCTGCTAAGCAGCAATGCTGACATAGCAATTCAACCCCAAAGCAATCCTCACAGCAGAATAGGTGTTCATTTGGCGTCTCATTACTGGCCTCCCTGCAGGGGCACTTTTCTCCAACAGTGCTCCGACTCTCCAATCTCAGTTCCTCGAAAACATACTCTTCTCTGTAAGCATATTGTTCATCTTCAAACCCCACCCACTCCTTCAATGGGACATCCTGTGCCAACGCATGGTCAGGTATGTTATCGGGCCAAATATTTTTAAAGAGCAATTCTTACCGAAGTTTGGTATCACTTCGCGGGCTTGCTGCGTACAACGTGATAGTCATCTCCACCTCCATAATTCTCTTCATCTAGCCAATCTGCATCCACATCTATGTTGAAGTCCATAGCATTGGGTCCGTTTGGAGTAGGTCAAAGTCAGACAGGTGAGTCTTGCGTAGAGACGTGCCGCCGGCCATCCATGGAAAGGCAGATCATGCAAGAGTAAGCATGTTCATCGTCTGAACATTCACAGTAAACCTGATATGTTTTCTTTTTTTGGCTGGGGTTCGCCATGTTTCAGCTTGAATACAGGAATTGAGGAATTTTTGAACCATGCTCACCTTTCCTGACCGTTTACTGGTATCGGTGAACGACAATGATCTAAGAAGGAAGCACGGAACAGGCCAATATGCATGGAACATTCTTTCAGTAGGGTATTGACTGAGCAAGCAGCTTGACTGCTTGATTCGTGCTCTGAGACCCAGTATGGCACCCATGACCAAACTTACCAAGTAGAGAATCCTTTATCTCCTGCCAACTGCCATGGTATGGCAAACCAGACCATCAGAGGGTCGTCGTGAGATTGTAGATGTTTGTGGTCGTGGGGGTAAAGGAATTCTGAATGGGAGACAAATGTGCAGATGGGCACAGATCTGGTTTTGATGGAAAGAAAGGGGTGCTCTGCCAATTCTTGAGACATTCTTTTGCGATGAAACTGCTTTATCTTGGTAAACTAAACTGTGGCTCACCAGAGGACGGCACGACAGGTTCTGGCACCTCCCGAGTGAAGTCGAAATACCCAAATCAGTCAAGATATGTAAGTCAAACACAAGTTGAAATTCTCAAAGTCCAACAAATATGTCAATACATTGCACGTCCTAGTAGCAAACTTCATCAAAAGTGGGTGTAGTTCAGTATGTAGTGGCATTATTAGTACCATGTTCGTCGTGTATGTCTATGAGGATTAGTAAAAAATTGGCTTCATTGACAGCCATACCCTGCCTCGCCAGGGACGTGACGAATTGTTCCCTACTATGCGTACGTCTGTAGGTATCAATAATGAGACTGACATCTTCTGCATGGTAGCCATGGGATGCAAGGTAGCGAGAAGCGAGACTGCCAAGCGAGCAGCCTAAAGTCCATACCTGTTGGGTAGAAGTTGGATAGTAATGGCTGGATAATATGCCACGTAGATTGCGAACGTGACTGTATATGATGGGAGAGAGCTCTGCTTCGCTTGTTGGTGTTTCCAGCCCAGTGGAAGGGCTAGGGGTTGAGGGAGAAACAGATGAAAGCTGTGAGATGGAAGAAGAGGCACGAGACGTAGTTCCAGGGGAATGTTGTGAAATCCATAGTGAATGGTGGAGCTACTCGCATAAAGTGTCGATGGGGTCCTCCAGGACATCTGCTACGATCTCTGTGGGGGGCATGTGTTTGGAGATACCTTTAATGATTACAAATGCCAAGGCGAGCCAGAATGAGGGTGTTTGCCTATGTATGGGGTACTTGAACGTCCCTTCTGCACGCCTGGCACTCTCACTAAATATGTTAAGCTTTGGAACACATAGTCAAAACCATTAACGTACGCTGTGCGATGAATACTGGGGGGTGAGCCTATGATGATCGCGTAAAAGCCTGCTTCATCTTCAAGCAACGTTCGCACAACTGGTTTGTCGAGTGCGGTGAGTAGTTGAGTGTGGTCTGCACCATGCAGTAGCAAATTCACAATGCTTTGAAGCGTTCTCGCAACCCGCCTGGCCTCATTCTCCAATTTACATTGGATTGCGAGTGGTAGTGGTGCCGTTTCACAGCTGCATTGGATAAATGGACTAGCATTCAGGTTGCGGTAAGAAATTTGTCAAGGATGACTACCTTGGGCTACTAGTACTCACCAATCACCCGAACTGTACACACATGCACTGCTGCCAGGGACTCCGATAATAGCCCAGTAATACTCAGAGGCCATGGGATTCATGAGTAACCTTACCTTGGCTTATACTTTTTATACTGAAATCCACAGATTGATTGGTCAGATACGACTCCCTAGAGAGTAACCCATTTTCTGTCCAAGGTGGTTAGTGCTCCCTAGTTTGGCATACCCAAGGGACATGCTTGTATGAGTGGTGATTGTGCGATCACACCTAAAGGAGCTAAGATCTGATTATTATGTGGAACTGTTTTATCAAACACAATGAGTATAATACTTGTACCACATAGCTGGGCTAGACATTTAGAGTAAACCATTGGGGTACTAAAATATTGATTAGCCCAGTGTACTTATATGACCGCAAATATAACTACTACTCATCTCGATGACATAGACAGGGACCAGTTTCTATCCTATGAACAGGTGCTATGATACCAACGTAGTAGAGTAGATGGTTACAAACTTACAAATTGAACCAATAAATGACTGATCACACCGCCTTCAGTGTCGGATGACTAGAAAGTTTCACAGAAACATTCAGTCAAAGAGCTTTGGTCCAACATACCCCATTTTTCTCCTACAACTGGTGTGCATATCATCTTCCCGCTCTGTTTCGTGACTGGTGCAAACTTGCTTGATTGCCTTCTGTCAAAGCAGCAATCAAACATCTCTTGCCTTTCCTGCAATTGACCATCCCACCAATGCAATCACACCTTCGAAGCCATGGAGGTTTTGATCCTACATACCCTGTTTCTCTCCTACGACTGGTATGCACGTTTCTGCTCGCTCTTTTATGATTGATGCAAAGTGGCTGGATTATTTCAGAGCAGCAGACATCTCTTGCCTATCTCCCGCAATCGACTTCCACTCACGCAATCACATCTTTGAGTCCATCCACGACACATCGGACTGATCACAGAGTGCATTTTGAGCGCTTTTGGTATATTTGAAGATAACCGTTGCCTTCAATAATGCACAACAATGACAGCAGTACAGTACACTGTTTGTGTGACCATATACGATGGCCTGGGTGGTCAGCATTGCCAAGACAAGGACTACAGTGAACTACACGGTAAGCCAGTATCTCCCTTCCTTGTGTTGGCAAGCTGCTCAACTCTATTTCCTGATTAGCTCGTGACAATCAGTGTGTTACTTGGCCCTGCATCTTTGCCAAAAGTAGATATTGAAAAGCTACTATTAACATAGAAAGCTTCAGACGAGTGAGTGATTTTTTCTTCCCTTTCCTCTATCTTGTCTTTACCTCTGAGTGCCTACATTTTCCATGGGGCGTCCTTGTGTTCACAAAACTGAAGAAGCTCAACTGGAAGCCACTTGAGAAAGTCGTCATTGATACTACGCAAAGTAAGGTGTTCCGAGCGCATAATGGCATTGTCATCTTCGCTGACAGTTTGGCATCCAGGCATAGAGAGAGGATCAATGCCAAGCGTAGTGCTGGTCACCAGCCAGTTTCTACCAACATTGCTTTTGATGATAATGACAGTGATCCATAAGTCGCAACTTATTTGAGGCATCAATGCTTTTATTTACATCGACACCAACTCAGCGCTGTTCTCACATTAAGCAGTTGCCTGGCCATGGTCAAAGAAGCCAAGGACAAGTTGATTAATTATGCACCAGCTCCACAGACGTTTGTTGAAAGGATTCTTGGAGAATACATTGACTCCATGCCAAACGACTCGGACGACGAACTTGGCACAGCAAAATCTTGCATGGGTGACCTTCGCGTCATTGAGACAGCTCTCGCTACAGTTGAGAAATTTCATGGCAAGGTGCTGAAGGGCCAAGTGGCCATATACGAAATGTGCGGTGTCTGTCCGGAATGGCAGGCAAGCGAGCAGGTCTGCCAGGGGATAAAGGAGTTAATCATCATGCTCGAGGACATTCTGTGTTTGGAAATGGAAGGTACATCGATACTGGCAGAAGTGCATTTCCTTGGCAAACTTGCATATCAGAAGAACGTGTAGATACAACTGTATAGACTGATTCGTATATTTGCCTATACAACGTACTTGATGTCTGTGCTATCACGCAGCCGACCACCGAGCTCTTTTGCAGCTGCGTGTGTTCACTTCGGTGACTGCTGAGGGTAGTTGCTTTGTCGCAACCCTTGGAAGAGTTAGTCAGTGTTAACAGTGTTACTTGCAGTAAAACGAGCACCTACTTGGGATTGCTGTTATCGGCAACAGAACAGGCTTCAATCAGCTGCTCCATTACCCAAGAAACATCTGCCAGCATGGCATTCCATAAACTAGACTGTGCTTCATTAGCTTCAATTTGCACTCCCCACCAGTTTAAAGTGGCGATGACACTGAGGAAACCATTTGAGCTGGGTTTGTCCAGCTCCGTCCACTCTCCAGCAACTGTGCGCAATGCGGAAACAGGTTGAGTCGACTCCGGTATGGACAACTTCCTCCAGGCAGGTTGCAACTGACACCACCACGTCCAGAACTCGTTGGCGAAATGATTTACATCTCGGATCAGAGGACGTCCGGTGCGTGCGCGTGAAATCCACCAGTGGACCGCACCTGGCCGATGCTTGCTACTTAAGGCATGCGATGCCCCTTTGCCATTCGCAAATCCAGAAGATTCTTCGAGACGAAAGTAAACTTTGAGAAGTTTATGGAAGTCTCCACCGAGATCGGGTAGTTGCATGTAGAGGAATCCCGTATGGAACCATTCAGGACACGAGTCTGTGGCACATGTTATCACGGTTGGTCAAATTAAATTGTCACACTCACCCAAGGACAAAGATAGTAACACCTCAGACTGTTCCTCTTCGGCAGCAGTATCGCCAGCTTTCTTACCAATGTCACTCTGGCAGTCGCCTGGGGGGATAGAGGGATGTTCTAGTCTGCGTGGTGATGAGGTTGTGCTTGGGGGACTGGACTGCCGTGGTGGTGTGGGTTGGCATGGAGGAGTGAGCTGGTGATCATGCTGCTGGGGAGGAGTAGGCTGCTGCTCTTGTCCATGCTCATCGCGAGAGACGGAATCACAGGAGAAGGAATCGCCACAAGGGATATAAGGGGGATTGAGTTGGGATGGAGTCAATTGGCTTTCCTGTGAGCATGCACATTGATCAGGGGGTGAAGCAAGTTGGCATTCTTGACCACCGTCAGGTGCGTTCACTGGGTAACTTAGTGAGCACGACTAATGCAGGCTATGATACTTGTCTATTACCTTCGCCTGGGGGAGGGTTTACTTGTATGTGAGGTTTTTCATGCTTGTCATGGGAAACAGAATAACCACAGGGAGGGGGATCACCGCGTGTGACGTGAAAGGGTTCAAATTGATGTGGTGCTGATTGGCGTTTGTGTGCGCATTCACCAGTGGGCGAAGCAGGTTGGTGTTCTTGTCCACTGTCAGGTGCGTCCACTGGGTAACTTAGTGAGTGCACCTAACGTGAGCTATGATGCTCGTCTACTTACCTTCAACTGGGGGTGAGCTTGCTTGCATGTGTGATTCTTTGCGCTTCACCAAGCGGGGCTTGGGACAGCTGTGAGTGGATCGGGGAACTGGGCACCTCAAGGTCAGGTTGATGTATATGTAGTCTACTTTTTGGGCAGAATATGGAAGAGGGGAACGACGCCGACGGTCATTGGTGGTGATGTTGTCATCCTCATCATCACTATCAGCACCACTGTTACCATCACTATCTGACGCTTCTTTAGAACGTTCCGACAAGTTCTCATCTGAGGATTCACGCGCTCGCTTTTTGGACTTCCATGCGGTGGTTGGTCGGGTGTTTTTTGCCTTCTTTGGCACTACATTGACCATGTCCGTGGCTTGTAGTTCGTCAACTTCACAGTTGTCGACGTCATCCGGAAATGTGTCCACCATGGGAATCAGTGAATCAAGCCCTGAGGGGAGCGTACATGCGTCGTGTTCCTCTTGCGCTAGGGTGTGATAATGAACAAAGTGTGGGGTGTGTAGATGTATGGCACGTACTGTAGCAAGTAGCCAGATAGTCCTGGAATAAACGTGTGACCGCTCGGAATTTTCCTTTGTCATAAAGCTGCCAGTTTTGAGGTACTGGACTTTTGTCACCGCCTTCGTGCATTCTGTGCAGGTTGAGCAGGAGCTGCCAGAACAGTAGATAAAAACATACAATAAAACAGTAATATTTCCTTCTTGATGAGGTTCCAGCCTGCCCACCAGAAGCGTGACATGCATGCCAAGGATCGCATGCATCCCACTGAGGAGTTGGCCTGCGAAGGATGGCAGCCTATAAATTGCCCTGTGAACGGATATTGAGATCGTGGTGGAGGTGAGAAAAGAGGGGCTTATGCTTGTCGTGATACAGGATCTGTCGCAGGCAGTACACTGAGGGCATTTGTCCATTTATCCATGGCAGCTTGGGCCTCATCCTTGGCAAGTTTATTGTAGCGCACTTGTGTTTCTGCATCCATCGCCAGAAAATGCTCACGAGTAACTTGCTCGTGAAAGGTTACCGTCGCCTTCCCCTTGATACCCTGAGCAGCGCATTTGTTCTCAAAATCAGACCTGATGATGGTGTCAAAATAATCCTTGGACCACCGCTGGTGTGCTTGCAAAGCCTTGGGCTTTTTCTTGCTAACGCCAGATAACTGCGCCAATAGGCGTGCCCAGGGATCATTTTCTGGCTTCGAGACCCGGGCTCCGACCTTGTGAAGGTATTTGGTACGGTACTCGAGCCATGATCGAATTGCCTAAACAGAAAAAAAAATGTGATTGAGAAAAAAAGATGTGATGGTGAAGACTGACCTTGCGCATGGCAACAACCTTGTGCCGTTTTTGTTCTATTTCTATCGTGGAAAGCGTCTCAGTTGAGTTGGGCTGCTCGGAAGCTGGCAGGGCACCAGGATCTTCAGAGACCTTGAGCCTCCACGGAAATTTGAGGAAGTATCCATTAATAACTGAGTCAAGGTATTCCTGTGTGCGAGAGTGGCTTTCTCCAGCTGCAGCACCATACCCAGTAACATGACCAGTTAAAAACGCCAAATGTGGTCCTTTTGCCCAATTGCGCTTCAGTTTCTCAACATATGCATCGGGGTTGTCGAGGTCATGGGTGGACAGAGGTGTAGCAGTGGGTGGGTTGGGTGTCGTGTCGCGTGGGTTGGGTGCGGTGTCAATGCTGTCCCTGAATTGGAAGATGTTGTCAGTATGTGTATATAAGTGAGAAACATGTTTTACAGACATCATGAAGTACAGTGATTTCAGAGTGGGTGGATGTGCGAATGTCGGTTTTCAACGCAGGATGGGAGGACGGATATTGCCATCCAGCTCTTGAAAAAGAGATTGATGTACCATTTAGATCATCAGATCAGGTATTACCAAGCAAAATATTGATTATTGATTATTGAATACAACATGGATATCCCAATCTGGATATTTTGAAGAAGGGTTCAAACTCCGATGGAGGCTGGAACTACTGGGTGCCTTTAGGGGCTTTTTCCTCATTTGGAAGTGGTAGTTAGCCTGCTGAGCGCTATCATACTTGTGGCAGTTGCCCAACATATTAGGTCAAAAACTACAGTTACGGCTGAAAGAAGCATCAGTACCCTCTACCCCTCATCTCCGACCTACTCGACTCTCCAAGTTGGGCAAAGGTCTATACTAAAATTGATCTTCGACATGCTTACCACCTGGTTCACATTGCCGAAGGTGATGAGTGGAAAACCACCTTCAGGACTTGCTATGGCTCATATGAGTGGCAGGTGATGCCCTTCAATCTCACCAATGCCCCTGCAGCCTTTCAGCGATTTGTCAACTCGGTCTTCACGGACATGCTTGATGTCTGTGTCGTAGTCTACCTCAATGACATCTTAGTCTACTCGGACAACATGGAGGACCATACTGAACACGTTCGGGAAGTGCTTCGGCGACTCCGCCAGCACAAGCTTTACGCCAAGCCCGAAAAGTGTGAGTTCCATTCGGACTCGGTGGAGTACCTCGGGTACTTCCTCTCCCCCGACGTTTTGACAATGTCACAAGACAAAGTCAAGACAATCTGTGATTGGCCTGAACCTCACAAGGTGAAGGTCATTCAGTCCTTCCTGGGCTTCGCGAACTTTTACCGTTGATTTATCTTCAATTACTCCGATATAGTGATTCCATTAACTCGGTTGACACAGAAAGATACCCCCTGGGATTTCTCTGACGTCTGCCGATGGTCATTCAACCAACTCAAGGAGGCCTTCACTACCGCTCCCACCCTCACCCACTTCCAGCCAGGCGCCCAACTGACGGTCAAGACTGATGCATCGGACTACGTGATCACCGGTATCCTATCCATCACAGGTTCAGATGACAAGATACGACCGATTGTGTTCTACTCTCGCATTCTGACTGTGCCCAAGCTGAACTACAATATGCACGACAAGGAGCTCCTCGCTATCTTTGAGGCCTTCAAGACCTGGCATCATTATCT
>JAYMGJ010000771.1:0-25400 GCA_037178675.1 Scleroderma bovista
ACAGGCAGAGATCAATGAGCACAACCATGGAATGGTCAGGCGAAGCGAGCGGAATCTACGTACCTGGACTGGAACTGGAACCTCTCTTCAGGTGGCCGCGTATCCGCTGGAGTCGCCGTGGCACCGGCACCAGCACCAAACGGAAGTCCGCCCAATCCTCCCTGCGAACCGAACATTGCCTACATCTACTGGAGAAGCGCAGGGTCAAAGAAAGAGGGGGGAAGACCAGCGCTATCTAATGGTGACATCGGCGCTACGCCTGTCGGTGATGGTCTGGACTGGTTCTGAGGTGAATATTGCTGTCCAAAGGCGGTGGGTGATGGCGCTGTTGGTGTGCCAGTCGAGGGCATACCAGGTGCGGGGAATGAGTTGGCAGTAGCACCTTCGAGACCTCCGAGACCTCGGAATGGGTTGTTGAATGGGCCACCGCCCCCTCGCTCGCCAAGCATGGAGGAGTCATCTGCAATACAGTCCGGAGCGATTCTGGGTTCGACCTGAAGATGCAGGGACGTAGGTATGTAAGCGTTAGTGTATACTTCGCGCGATAAAAGAGGTGCTGACATCATTTGTCTGAACTGTTCGCTCTGGAAGACTTGGGGTGCGATCGGCGCAAGGTGAGGATTTGACGCGATGATTTGGTCAGGGATGGCAGGATTCGACATGAGACTGGACATTTGCTGAAGGAACTGTGATGAGTTCGTCATGGTTTGCATCTACATCACGAATGTATGCGCGATAAGGGGCACGTATGAGTCCATTGTTAGTACTCAGTGACCCAAGTATACGTAGGGAATATAGACATGCACCATGTTAGGATCGTTTGGGTTGACACCCATGTCCGTAAACGGGTTGAATCCTGCAAGCGCACCGAATTCGAGATGGCTGTTGAGCTGCGTAAGCGGATCGTGTGGGTTCTGGCCTGCTTGCATTGACGGAAGAGATTGTTGTTGGTTTTGCGGCGCGGCTGTGGTTGATGGGGTGGATGACCCTGCAGACCGCGCAATGCCCTTGGCCATGTGGATGGTGTGCGATGATTGGATTTTGTATACTGATATCAGGCCTTCGTCCTATACGAATAGTAAAAAAAAGGGTATGATGATGCATACACGATAGAAGAGAGTGGGTGAGGACCTTCAGGACTCTCCCTATAGGCGGGCCATGAAATACGAGGAGAAGAAGTAACACACCTGAGTAGATCACCCTGTCTGTCAGCCTCGACATCTGACTTGGCGGCGATGGCCTGCTTAAGATCGCGAACGGTCTTTTGTGTGCTGATCATGATCTGAAGCTTGAGATCGCCTGGACCTGTACCAGATGGCGGACGTGGAGCGTGGATTGTATGGGTGGCCAGTAGGCAGCGAACTGTAAAGTGAATAATGACTCATTGTATGAAGAGTCGAGCCCTGAATTTCTGGGGAGGGCTGTGGTGTTTGACGTGACAGCGTCGAAAGAGGTCGAAAGCGATGACGATGGCAAACAAGGGATGCTTTCAGCCGCCATATGTGTACAAGGAGGTTTGCGACGAGGCCAGAGAGTGCCGAAATGAAGACTAAGAAGAGTGCAAACAAAGAAGTTTTTATGATCAACACACGAACCTCATCAAACGGCCTTGTATCGCTAAAGCAGCTCTTCCAGACATCGTTGACGGTGCGTTCGGTTGATGCGGTGTCTGGACACGCTGGGTTTGCACGGACGGAGAGGACCGCACGGCGGCGGACGTATGCCTATGGGCACGGACACGGACACGGGGACAGAGTATACATTAATTGCTATCAGAGTGATGCGCAGACACTATACCTGATGCTGTTTCGAGAATGACACATATCCCCGGCCCAGCTCACGCATGTGTCTACAGTCCCCACTAAGACTGTTCGCGCGGATCTATCCACGTATTCATCAGCACTGCATACATGTATACGTCCACGCACGCGCGCATGTCACGGACTACGCACCTCACTACAAGCATGATGCCGCAAGTTCTGCCAATCCACGTTAAACTTGCAATGATCGTACATATGCACGAGTTCATGTGCAAGTGTATCCTCCATATGCTTTTTGCTTCCAAAATGGCCTTGGAAAAGGACTATTGCACTTGCAGGATGGAATCCGCCGGAACGGGTGGGGTCGCACGGGGCACAGATGATGCTGGAGGGCGGGATGGGGCAGCCCGACAGACGGAGGGGGTTGAGCATGAATACGACTTTGGGACCTGCTTGGGGTATGGTGATACATTATGATATATACGTGGTGCAGGAGTAAGGAGGGGACAGCACGTACTGCAGTTGAGCAGTTCTGCTTTCCACTTCTCACAACGTGCGTATTTCTGCTGTTCGAAGTTACGTTGTCGCTCTTCTGTGCTCGTGTGGAGACCAGTGGCCCGTGCTGCTTTGTTCAGCCATCGCCGGAACGAACGGTCGTTGTCGTCGGGATTCATCAGGGTATTTAATGGCCGCAGGCAAGGCGCTTAAATTTGGCTCTTTGCTGCCCCTCTGCTCGCGCTGGACACTCAATTACATAAATCATCCCGACGTTACGAGACTTGATATACATAGCCCGAGTAGAGTAGCAGAAAAATCAATCTATTGCCCCAATACTCGAGTGACCATCTGTGCTACCTAGGTACCCTTCCTACGCACTCTCGGCCATCCTGGTTCCGCGCACATTATCATGGTGAATCCATGTGAGAAACGTGGCGGGGGAAATGCAGAGGGAGATAAGTGCAGGGATCAGGTAACGAGTCACGACGGAACCACGAAGGAGTGAAATGACCTTGGGTGCTCGGGCCGTAGGCGGGCCGGACTTCAACCACACCGTTGCGGTGAACGAGGCTAGAACTCGTAACACTATCCCGATCCTCAGGCAAGTAGCCTCATCCCCATCTTTCCTTCTCATTCGCTCTGCAATCACTCACCTATATACCCGTTCCCGCATTCGCAGGCAGATTAAGCCTGTGCACGATTCCACCAGCTCGCCAGTTTACAGGATAAACTCCAGAGGTACTAATGCTGCGCGGAACGAGGATGGAGCACGCAGGAGAGTGTGCCTATGAGATTGGCTGTTTACTGGGATTTTGGCGCAGTTATGGATGTGTGTGGCGAGTGGAGATCGGGGAGGATAGGGCGAGAAGCCGGGGAGGAGCGACATATGAATGGTCAGACCGGGGATACGGTGAGGGAGAGCTGGCTGGCTATATTAGGTATCGGATATCAAGTGTTAGAACCAGTGTGGACATAAATGAGACGGAGTCCAAACATACTGGGGTCAGATCACGTCGCAGCTGCAGATGCGGAGGCCGGAGGAGGCGCAGAGGCGGACGTACTTGATGCGCCGGCGGTGGCACCCCATAGGCGTGACTAGTGCATGCAGGCTGTTCGACGGTAGCGGTTCCCGCAAGGAAAGCAGCATTTGTGACGCAGGTACTGTAGACGCATAGGGTCAGACCGAGATTGTGCCACACAAGATATGATGTCTGTTTAGTCTACTTAGCTTTTCTTAGGAGAAGGATTCCCAGACTCGGAGGAGATGATCATCCATGGCAAGTGCTGGCAAAAGACAAACTAGATACCGTCAGAATGGCTGAATGGATGTCAGCCTGCATCTGAGTAGAATCAGCGTGTTGCGCCTCGTTGCGCGGATCGGACGTTTGTGAAATTTGGGTGCACCTCGTTGAGTTAACGAGGCTGCTCGATAAGCGCCCTGATAGCGTCCTTCTCTTGCGACGCTTTCAATCCAACCACCACACCCACCTCCGCTCGACACACAACTTGTGACAATCATGGTTCCTAGAGTCGTCAGCAAAGTTTTAGCTTCTCTACCATTCAGGGATACGGGGAAGCGTGGCGCAAACCCCAGAGCAAGTGAGTATATATGGTTGACTTGATAGCGTACATTGGCAGTGTGGTCACTGACTCTTCTCTACAGCTGCCGACGATGTGCTTCACGTAGTAGATCCTATGGACGCCAGAAACCCTAAGCAGCGTGACGCGGGCTCCAGTACAGGTGGGTGCTTATGTCCAATGTCGTGAACCGAATAACATACATTAATGAGATGGCGACTGGCTCGTTTCTCCAGGTGCTGCGGACGCCAGCAAGACTAAGCAGCCGGTCTCCAGTGCAGGTAAGTGCCTGTGTCCAATATTCCGGATGGCGTACATTAGCAAGGTGGCGACTAACTCCTCTCCCAGGTGCTGACGATGTGCTTCAGATCGATTCTGCGGATGTCAGAAACACTGAACAGCGTAACCCGGGCTCCAGCACAGGTGAGTGCTTATGGCCAATATCATGGACTGGACCTACATTAGCGGCATGGTGACTGACTCTCCAGGTGCTGATGATATGCTTCACATCGATCCTGAGACCGTCAGAAAGCACTTCGACCGTATTGGTCGGTTTAGGGTCCTCGTCATCGGCAGATCCAATGCTGGTAAAACGACTCTCTTACAGCGTGTTTGCAATACCACAGAGCTCCCCGAAGTCTTCAACGCCAAAGGCGAAAAGGTAGGATGCCTCGCTGCACAATATTGGAAGGTAATTGACAAATATTCCTAGCTTGATCCTACGGTTGTGCAGGGATCTCTGGAGGTGCATTTCATGACTCTGACATGGCACCAACAAACTAATAATGCCCAGAGGGGATATCATGACATTGAGGATGAGTTGATTTTTCGGAGCAATGCAGGCTTCGTCTTTCACGACTCACGAGGATTTGAGTCAGGCTCTGTGAGCGAGTTAGAGATGATGAAGAAATTCATTGCAGACAGAGCAATGAAAAAGCAGTTAGCAGAGCGGATCCACGCTGTCTGGTGAGGCTATGTTACCGAATCTGATCAAGAAGCTAAAAAATGTAATCCAGGTTTTGTATTCCAATGGATGAGTCTCACAGGGCAATTGTGACTGCAGAAGAACAATTCTTCAATGAGTGCAATACTGAACATGGTGCGAATTTCCATTATGGTTTGCAATACATGGTTTGAATAATTATTGTATAGTCCCAGTGATTGTGTTGTTGACAAAGGCTGATGCAATGGAGGGGATGGCAATTGGGAGGCTTAGAGATGAAGGTATGCAAATGAAAGATGCAATGGAAATGGCTGGGGAGTTGGCAAAACAAATTTTGAGTGAGGTTAGCTCAAAAATCAAAATCCAATTGAATGGGTGCAAGTATCCACCAAAGGACTATCTGTCACTGCATGGTAAGATATCATTTGGACCTTTCCTATGAGTATGCTAATGGTGTTGCTTCATGGAGGTATGAACAAAGAAGGTGCAGAGTGTGATCCACTTATAAGATGTACCACAAGTGCACTTGATGGGGTTGAACTACAGAAGCTAGTGATATCAGCACAACAAATCAATTTTGAACTGAATATTGAATTTGCTATTGGGTGAGTGAATTATGTGACAAACTGGAAGATAGATGATATTGTAATGGTTTGCAGATCCATCATAGAAATGGCAATGGGAAAAGAATTTCACAAGGATTTGCTGGAATGTGAAATATTTGCATGGATGCCAATGTTGCTGGTAAGAAGGTTTGGACATTGATATAAGATAATTCACCACTCTGGTCCTGTGGGCTTGACAGTGGGTGAGTGATTGCATGGCATGTGCAGCTGGGTTTGTTCTCACTGTGTTCACTCCCACTCTGGTCCTGTTGGCTTGACAGAAAGTGAGTGATTTCATGGCATGTGCAGCTGGGTCTGTTCTCACTGGCTTCACTCCCGCTCTGGTCCTGTTGGCTTGACAGACAGTGAGTGATTTCATGGCATGTGCAGCTGGGTCAGTTCTCACTGGCTTCACTCCCTCTCTGGTCCTGTTGGCTTGACAGGAAGTGAGTGATTTCATGGCATGTGCAGCTGGGTCTGTTCTCACTGGCTTCACTCCCACTCTGGTCCTGTTGGCTTGACAGCAAGTGAGTGATTTCATGGCATGTGCAGCTGGGTCTGTTCTCACTGGCTTCACTCCCACTCGGGTCCTGTTGGCTTGACAGTTGGTGAGTGATTTCATGGCATGTGCAGCTGGGTCTGTTCTCACTGGCTTCACTCCCGCTCTGGTCCTGTTGGCTTGACAGACAGTGAGTGATTTCATGGCATGTGCAGCTGGGTCAGTTCTCACTGGCTTCACTCCCACTCTGGTCCTGTTGGCTTGACAGGAAGTGAGTGATTTCATGGCATGTGCAGCTGGGTCTGTTCTCACTGGCTTCACTCCCACTCTGGTCCTGTTGGCTTGACAGAGAGTGAGTGATTTCATGGCATGTGCAGCTGGGTCTGTTCTCACTGGCTTCACTCCCACTCTGGTCCTGTTGGCTTGACAGTTGGTGAGTGATTTCATGGCATGTGCAGCTGGGTCTGTTCTCACTGGCTTCACTCCCACTCTGGTCCTGTTGGCTTGACAGTGGGTGAGTGATTTCATGGCATGTGCAGCTGGGTCTGTTCTCACTGGCCTCACTCCCACTCTGGTCCTGTTGGCTTGACAGCAAGTGAGTGATTTCATGGCAT
Source organism: Scleroderma bovista (assembly GCA_037178675.1). Taxonomy (NCBI): domain Eukaryota; kingdom Fungi; phylum Basidiomycota; class Agaricomycetes; order Boletales; family Sclerodermataceae; genus Scleroderma; species Scleroderma bovista. Next base: position 6,498 of record JAYMGJ010000771.1, read on the forward strand.
GTGCAGCTGGGTCTGTTCTCACTGGCTTCACTCCCACTCTGGTCCTGTTGGCTTGACAGAGAGTGAGTGATTTCATGGCATGTGCAGCTGGGTCTGTGCTCACTGGCTTCACTCCCACTCTGGCCCTGTTGGCTTGACAGTGGGTGAGTGATTTCATGGCATGTGCAGCTGGCTGTGTTCTCACTGGCTTCACTCCCACTCTGGTCCTGTTGGCTTGACAGGAAGTGAGTGATTTCATGGCATGTGCAGCTGGGTCTGTTCTCACTGGCTTCACTCCCACTCTGGTCCTGTTGGCTTGACAGTTGGTGAGTGATTTCATGGCATGTGCAGCTGGGTGTGTTCTCACTGGCTTCACTCCCACTCTGGTCCTGTTGGCTTGACAGGAAGTGAGTGATTTCATGGCATGTGCAGCTGGGTCTGTTCTCACTGGCTTCACTCCCACTCTGGTCCTGTTGGCTTGACAGAGAGTGAGTGGTTTCATGGCATGTGCAGCTGGGTCTGTTCTCACTGGCTTCACTCCCACTCTGGTCCTGTTGGCTTGACAGTGGGTGAGTGATTTCATGGCAGGTGCAGCTGTGTCTGTTCTCACTGCTTTCACTGCCACTCTGGTCCTGTTGGCTTGACAGTTGGTGAGTGATTTCATGGCAGGTGCAGCTGGGTCTGTTCTCACTGGCTTCACTCCCACTCTGGTCCTGTTGGCTTGACAGTCAGTGAGTGATTTCATGGCAGGTGCAGCTGGGTCTGTTCTCACATTATAATTCTTCAATTTCTTATAGCAAGTAAGTTAACATACACATCATCTCACAATCTAATGTAGCAGTCGTCAGGATGTTGGTCATATGTTATATTTTCTGCCCAATTGTCTCTGATTTCCCATTTTCAATCCATTAGCAGGTTAGTTTTATTTTCTATAGTTCATCATTTTCCTCACCTTGACAATTAGGCATTAGTGTGTTATCAATATTTACCCTTTCTATATATCTTAATTTTTGTAGATGGTATGATGAATTTCTATTTATTTCTAACAGCAATATATCTAATCAAATCCTAGCAAATATTTGATATTGACACATCTTTCCAAGTTCCTTTGATGTTTCCTGGATCTATTGTCTCTTCTATGCATAAGTGCATCATTCATGGTGTTGGTGAGCAAATTATATTTCCCTTCTAGTATTTACCATAATGATCAAAGGATGCCTCATTGTTTATGAGTACTCCTACTTCCATTTACAGGCCAAGAGAAACCCCCAAGATGTTATTGCATTTGCTGTCAAGCAATATGAAGACTCTGGAATCCAAGCCAATGTTTTCCATAGTCTTCAGCAGGTGCTTCAGCAGCATGATTGTGCTTCTATTACATTGCAAGAACTCATATTTGATATTATTCTGAGGAACCGCATGTGTCAGTTTCTGATCTTCAATAATATTTGATCTAACTTTTTTAATAGCCAATAGGTTCAAATGAGCAACCATTATGTATTGTTTTTGTTATCAATAGTCATGTTTCTACCCAGATTGAGCAAATGACAGCATTTCCTCATATAATCTATGGTTCTGGACACCCTTTGCATCAGCAAGTTGACATAGCCTCTGAAATTACTTAGCCCACTTAACAGTCTGAAATGGTCTGACACCAACTTAACAGTCAGGATATGTCTGGAATCAGACATGTCAGATGGCCAGAGAGCAAGTCCATCAGAGTGTCAGATCATCCAAACCAATCCAGACTATTAAGACTGGTCAGCCAGTCAGTCAGTGGGTAAGTCAGACCATCCAGACTACTTAGGGTTAGGGGGAAGCAAAATCACAAAGCAATTTTGTGATTGTCCAGCTTGGTGAGCTAGGTGAGACAAGTTGAAAGAGAAGGTGGCTTGTCTGTGAGATGAACCTAGGTGAAAACACCAAGAACCCAGCCACACACTGAACCCTGAGAGGGGATAGGATGTGAGTACTAGGGCAAAGACCCAAGATGAGCTTGAACATCAGCAAATCCCTTATTTCAGGACAGTACTTACAGTAATTACTGTAATAGTACAGTATTTGACCAGTATGTTTACAGTATGTATTACATAAGGTAACTTCACAAAATTTCTCTAAGTCCCATCACTTACCCCACCCCCACCCCACTCCACCACCACTATGAAATGTTCATGCACAACACTGCCCCTCCCACATTGACCACACCACCACAGTGCAATTGCACTTGCAGGTACAAAGTTTCTTTTTTTGTTTTGTTTTGTTTTGTATACTAACTATTATTACAGGTCCTCTGTGTGCACACCCACACCTGTATAGAAAGGTGGTGGTCTGCACAGGGAAGGTCTAGCCTGAAAGAAGAAGAAGGGAGAAGAAGAGCTGTAGGTAACCTCAGTATGCTGGAAAGCTACTATATATTAGTATATACCTGTAGGGTAACTACAAGGTATCAATAGGTAGATGTGGTGGTTAGTAGATGGTACTCACCCTCAGTATGCTGGCAAGCTACTGAGGGACTATGGTAATAAACTCTACTGTATGAAAGCTTATGTAAGTAGGTAAACAAACCATAACAGTCTGTTTATAACTCCAACAACCTGTGTACACCTACACCCATACAACCTGGTTTCCCCTGCTACTTGTATGTTTCATTTTCATTTTTGTTTACTAACTATTATTACCAGCTATGGACACTTGCCCTGCATACATGCATCCCAATCATCAATGCTGACCAAATGACAGTGACAATAGCCACTGCACCTGACGACAGTGATGACAACTGCACCCAACAGCACCAACCACCATCACCATGTGTTGATCACCACCACCACTTGTCGACATCCACCACCACCTCATCACCCATGATGATGGCAACAACCCCAGTGCCAGCATGCATGCTGTAGAGACAGTCCTGTTGCTAGGTGTGTAGAATTGATAGTACTGATACTGGACTCTCTACCTTAGCTATGTAGGCTTGTACTTAGCTTACTAAGCAACAACTCTCTTTCCACTGTACATCTTTGAGCTCCATCATGGAATGACTGAATAACCCTTCCACTCTCTAGTTTTCCTAGTCTCCTTAGTCCCTGGAAGCCTTGCAAAACCTCCAGAAGTCCCTGGGTCAAATGCACCTCATCTGAGGTAGTAGCCACCCAAACACCATCAGGAAATTGAGGACACTCTGCTCAACCTTTATATAACATTACCTTTTTTCCCATGTGTATCCACATGCATCATTCTGATACACACACAGATCAGGTCAGCTACTTCATGGGAGAGTTTAGACTGACTGTCATTTTTAATCAGCCTGACTTTTGTATGGTCAATTCAGTCAAGTTGCTTGCCTTTATCATGCCAGATCATCATAATACCTACAGATGTATATGATCAAAAACTTAATCCTTACTTAATGTGACCAAATGCATCTATGGTTATATCTGCTGATATATGAGCCCAGATCTTTGTTTGTGTCACTCTAGACCAGATTTCTAATGATAATAATAGAAAACTGCTTCTTGACTCCACTCCAGTTGGCACCCTGTTCAGGACCCTGAAAACTGAACAGCAGCATCACTGAGCAAAGCCTGTCGAGACTCGACACCACGTCCAACGTTAAAGAAGCAGTTTATTACAAGCTTTAGTCTACTGAAGCACGTACACTCACAACCTAGCGACTAGACCCAGTGACCTCAATTCCATCACTGATGTCGACAAGAAAGTATGATTATATCTTATCTTAATCTAATCTTGGAGATTCCAGAGATCACAGTTACATGTGATTCGGAGTAGTATCAACCGGAATACCGGTAGATCACATGACCGGCTCCACAAGATAGCCAGAACTATCACATGCAAGGCATGTGTATAACACATGCTGATGCACGTTACAGGCACGTTTCCAGACAACTACGTTTATGGAAACTGCACCTGCTACATATGGGAATATGGTGAAATAGGCTAGAATAATACTTATCTATGCACAGACCATGTACCACAGGTATAAGTACCCTGTAGGATTCCCTGTAGTTCTTTAGTTCAATACAGTTCAACTGTTCTCTCATTACTCGCTACTTCAAACAACTCAACTTCAAGAACCAGCTACTAGCTAATCAAGGTACGCTTGCGCTACCCCGTTTCTGTTGCCCCAGTTTTGTTGCTACAGGTTATGAGCCCTGTTTAAGGCCATACCAGGAAGCATACGGCAGTTCTGTCTTCGTCACTGCCTCCTGCTATGAACCTTAGACAGCTTGTAGCTGAAGTTCTTCACGAGTTACCATTTGTTTTTGCCATGATATCTCTTACGATATATTCTTCATTTGTGTTTTGGTTTGAACACTGGAGATACAACTACATTGCTGCACTCTTTGTGTGCTATGCAGTTCGTCTCTTGGTTACCTCGCAGCCACGTCCTGCTCCTCCTCCCATTGTTAACAATGTGGGATTACCTCCCAACGTTGACAACCCTCTTGGTGATGATGATGAACTCGTTGTCATTGATACTACAGCACCTCCTAGTGTTCATCAAATGGTGGACTTCTATTGGAGAGAAGCTATGCGGAACTACTGCTTGTATCAGCCAAGGGAACACCACGGCGGTGATTCGCTTAGTGGAAATATGGGACATATTAGGAGGCCCTTGCCTCTTAGTAGGGAGGAACAGCTTTCTCTCATCGGCCATGACCGTTTTTACGGATTCATTGATAGTCACATTACTGTTCCTGATCCTCGGTGGGCATTACCCTACCAATTCCGCATCTTGTTCAGACATTGGCAATCTGTTATCATCGAATCTCTTCCATATGATGAAGAGATATTCATTGATAACGTTTCAGATGCCAATTACCTTCGAACAGACATCAGACTCCGACTCGAGGAATTCACACAAGAACAGGCCCAGGCTGATCTCCAGGCGGAACTCATCTCGAGGCAGCTTGCCAATTTACGTTCCCGCACCTCTGGCCAGGAGCGAAAGTGAGCTTCGGATGCAGGAAAGAGGAAGGAGGGAACAAGGACGGAGGATAGTCAGGATTGGTAATCGTTGAGTGGTACAACTGTGACGAAGCCCCACTCCACCTCCCTCCTATGCTGCTGATTGCTGTAGAGCTCTTCAGGAGCGATGGCGACGACATGCAGATGTGATTGCCGAGGGAGAAGTCACCGCTGACATCCAACCTGATCTGGAGGATAACGGTCCACCCTCTACCAGAGGTATTTGGACTCAATATGTGCAGGGAGTATTGGAGGAATTCTATGTCGAGCTTACGCCCGGTATAGGTCGTGCCGCTCACCTTGAAAGCCACCCTTCCGAGGAGTTTGGCAGTCAGGTGATGCAGGGAGTCGTTCCGGCTTACCGGAGACGAATTGACGACACCCCTTTTCCTCTGATCGCTAACCCGCACCCTGAACCAGAACAGGGTCAAGTCAGAGGTATGGTTGGCGAGGAGCTAGCCATTGTATACCCAGAGAATCTGTGGGTCCATTGGGCCTTCAATGGATCTTATTATCTCCCCTCTGCTAAGCTTCATGCTTATTCGACGCCTCACGCCCGAGCTAACTTCATGGGAGTAGACTATCAGTTGCTCCATTATGAAGATCCTGCTCTCGCGACCGTCCCAGCCTTCTGGATCAATCCCTGCCCAGAGATCTACCAGCCAGCCAGTCGTTGGCAGCATCCTCTCTACTCTGAGCAGCGATTTTCCGGAGCTATCCCGTCTCTTCGGGACTGGCACGATTGGCTCGAAGTCAACTTCAGGTACACCTGGAAGCAGAGACCGCGGCAAGCACAGTTCTCGATACCCACGTGCATGGAGCAACCCGGTATCCTCTTCGAGGAAAGTCGGGATCTCTGGGTGGCTCACACCACTCTCATCCGTCTTGATATGGTGGACTACCACAATGGAGCATTTTCGTTCCATGGACTCCAGCCCCACTGGCCATCTAGCCAGGATCGATGCGACAATATCGCACTCCTGCTCGAAAGGCACGAGGCTGGACAAGAAGGTGATGAAGCTCTCGATGATGATGCAGAACGATCAGATCCCAGAATTCCTGGAGGAGCCCTTGATTAGGTGCTTCCCAAGTCTGTACTGGCACCCTATTCCTTATTCTGGAAAGGGAAGACCATTATGGAGATCTGACAATGGACTTCTTAAGTCCGTCTCCGCTTACATCTTGTACGATAAGGCTTTGGTTGTTCTTTTTACCCCTTACGAAATCATTTCACGGTCTATGCTTACCTTCAAATATTGGTCTTTGGACGGCAACAAGGTCTCATGCCGGCCGCTCCAGCCTCTGCATGACCAACAATCAATTCACTCCTGCCAGCCCTTGCCATGATTGCTGCACCTTCCACTGCCGGCCGGGCCAACATCCAGATTGGTTGGAAGATCTTTTGCCCAAGCGGCCTACATTAGGTATGCAATATCACTTGTGCCCGGCCGATACCATACCTACATGACTCTCAAACATGTGAAGTAAGGCGGCCTGTAACATCTTCACAATGTCCCTCAGGCCAGCCGCCCCTCTACCCCTACATGACCATCAGTCAATTCACCCTTCCCAGCCCTTACCATGATTGCAGCACTTTCTACCTCCGGCCGGGCCCCCATCCACATCGGTTGGAAGATCTTGGGCTGAAGCGGCCTACATTATATATGCGATAGCACCTGGGCCCGGCCGACACCCTACCTACATGACTCTCAAAATTGTGAAGTCAGGCGGCCTGTACCGTCTTTACAATGTCCCTCAAGCTGGCCGCCCGTATCTCTACATGACCAACAGTCAATTCACCCTCCCCGGCCCTTACCATGGTTGCAGCACCTTCCATGGCCGGCCGGGCCACCATCCACGTCGGTTGGAAGATCTTGTGGCCAAGCGGCCTACATTATATATGCAATAGCACCTGGACCCGGCCGACACCCTACCTACATGACTCTCAAAATTGTGAAGTCAGGCGGCCTGTACCGTCTTTACAATGTCCCTCAAGCCGGCCAGCCATACATCTACATGACCAACATTCAATTCACCCTCCCCGGCCCTTACCATGGTTGCGGCATATTCCACTACCGGCCGGGCCACCATTCACGTTGGTTGGAAGATTGTGCGCCGAAGCAGCGTACATCATATATGCAATAGCACCTGGGCCCGGCCGATACCATACCTACATGGCTCTCAAAATTGTGAATTCAGGCGGCCGGTAACATCTTTACAATATTCCTCCTACTGGCCGGCCCTACACTTACATGGCCCAAAATCAATTCATTCTCACCAGCCTTTACGAGGATTACAGCAGTTTCCTCCTCCGGCCAGTCCCATAACCACATTTGTTGTAAAGATTTCTGCCTATGCGACCTACGTATGCAATAGCACGTGGGCCGGCTGATACCATATCTCCATTACTCTCAACATTGGGAAGCCAGGCCTGTACCATATTTACACTTCTCCATATCCGCGGCCGGTACCTTAACTATGTTACCTGGTAGATTTTCACACTGGCGGCCCCTACCATGTTTACAATATCTACCTCCTCTGGCCAATTCATCATCTCATATGTTGCAACATTCTTGCCTGAGGCGGCCTGTACCATATTGACCATGTGACTATCATTCAGCCGGACCAATAATCATATTCCCGTCAAGATTACACATAGACAGCCCTCCCAAGTTTACAATATCTACTTCCCCCAGCCCATACCATACCCGCACGTGATGTCGTATCCGGCCAATCCAATAGCTACAATACCTATTGTATTTACCCCTCTCATGGCCTGTACCATCTCTACGTCCTTCCACTTCCTTGGCCGGTGCGATGGCTACATCCATCAGAGGTTTTGATTATGAGGCGGCCCTTCCCTTATTTACCATATTGATTCACTCGGCCGAACCCATAATCACATTTCTCTCACATCCGACATTCAACCGGCCTGTACTACATATACAATCCATCAATATGTAGGCCGGTACCATACCTACGTCAGGTGTGATATCGCCAATCCAACTGGCCCTTACTCCATGTGCAGCTTTCTTAGGTCCACGGCCGACCCTCCATCTACAATCATCCATGCATTCAGTCTGTACCATATTTACAATATCTTGCTCCATATTTTGATATGCAGGCCGCACCTGTATTTGCATAGTCTGATCTTGCCGGCCGTTGCTATGCTGCGTACGCCGGCCGGCACCGGCTAGACCCACCTTTGCAGGCATTTGTACACGTCCGATGACCCACTTTTACGAGGGTCCATGACTGAATCACCTGCCCTCCACTCTATCATGCCGGTCTAGAGGCAAGGCAGAGGCTGGATGCATGGTCTATAGAGAACGATCCTGTGATGCAGGAAGCACTGGGGCATTGGTCGACCGTATACACAAATCTCTCACTCATTTCCAATCGGAAAACACCTTTGCACCGAGATCCCCAGTCCCAGTCTGATTGATTTGATCTACTTGCTACTGTCAGTGAATATCAAGATTGCTTCCTTAATATCCCAACCCTTGGAGTTCAGCTGGAATATAGCCCGGGCACGGTTGTAGCATTTTCTGGTAGGCTCCTCAGGCATGGAGTGATTGAGGAGGGTGGAGACCAATGTTGCCTCGCATACTACATGCGGGATAACATTCATAATTGGCTCGGAGTCCCCAGGCCAGATCCAATGAGGCTTCACAAGGTCCAGGATGCGTTGTTGCAGTTGGAGGTGTAGATTACCTTAATTGGCCATGACTGGTAGTCCAATACATGTTTCTGGCAGGATATGCTTTATCCATGTAGAACAATATGCTACCGGTATGACTGTTACCGGTCAGTATGCACCGGTATGACACACCGGTTGATATGCTCCCGGTATGACAGTGACCAGTCAGTATGCTACCAGTGTTGAAGTCGCACGTGCACCCGGCGTAAACCGTTGACGAAGTGCGCGCAAGACTGCGACCCATATTAGTGTAGACTTAGTAATAGTCCTCTTTAGAGTAGATGTTACATGTCACACGTCACACGTCACAGTCATGCATCACACTATTTGTTGTATATAAACAGCGTTCATCGCTTATATAATATAACAGCTCTTAACCAGCTACCACTACCATCTCTGGTTGTGCACTCCACCCAAACAGGTGAGTTGGAGTAGCAGTTCCTCTACGTATATAGGTATTGCTTCAACAGGTTATGAGCCCTGTGAGCGCACTGTGTGCAGCAATGCACCAGGCAGCGCTCCAGCTCCCTGAGCGTCGCTTTAACTAGCTTGATGCTGTGGACCACAGTGAGCTCCTAGCTGAGCCCCTGCACAGCCACAAGGCGAAGTCGGTCAACGACTTGCGCCAAACAGTGAGCTCCTAGTTGAGCACCTGTACTGCCACAGGCGAAGTTCGTCGATGACTTGCGCCAACCATGGCGAACATCGTCGACGACTTGCGCTGGCATGACCTAGTCATGAGCTAGCTGTTGACAGAAGTGCTTTCACTAGCACTCAGGTGTTTCTTCTTTTCTTGATTGTCCGTTGTCGCATTCACTTGCTGACTCCGTTGACTCCCAACAGAACATCACCATGTCCAGTGCTCTCGACAAGATGGTTCCTGTGTTCACTGGCTCCAACTGGCAGCAGTGGCACACCTCGATGCAGGCCTACCTTCGGGCACAAGGCCAATGGTACGTTTACTTGACGACGCAACCCGCTGACGGCCACAATGACCGTAAGGAGTGGGACGACAACACCGAGAGAGCGCTCAGTAACATCACCTTGCGCCTCGCCCCCTCCATCCAGGTCGCCGTCTCCAATCTCAACAGCGTTAAGGAAGTCTGGGACCACCTCAAGAAGAACTTCGGTGCCCCCAGTATCGGCTCTGCCTACGCCGAGCTTAGCAAGCTCCTGGCAACTACCATTCCCGCTGGCTCCCATCCCGCTCCGGCGATCACCAAGGTGCTCAGCCACTTCGCTTATCTCAAGGACGCTGGCTTCGAATTCCCTGCCCCCGTGCAGGCTATGATTATTCTTTGCAAGCTCCCTCCCACTATGGAGGTCGTAGCTCAAATACTCAGCCAGACGTCGCCTGACGAGATCAAGAATCTGAAGCCCGACGGGATCATCAAGGCTGCCACGCTCTCATTCGAGCAGAAAGGTGCCTCTTCGCGCGCCGGTGGTAAGGGCCCCCAGGCCAATAAGCTTAGCGCTGTGAAGCGCAAGCCAGCTGACCCCAAGTTCGCCCAGCAGCAGCAGCAGCCCCAGAGGCAGCAGCAGCAGCAAGGCGGGTCCAACGGCGGTGCGAGCGGAAACGCTCCTGCCCAAGGACAGGGTGGCCGCACACGCCGTGGCAGCAAGAAGGCTCGCACTCGCCGCGAGAACGCCCAACAAGCTGCTTTCGCTACGTACGTCCACTACGATGGACCAGAGCCCACCGTCGTCCCTCGCGCCCTGGCTCACACCCCCGGTGCTACCAACTACGGCCCCCCTGCATTCGAAAATACCATCAAGGCCTTTGACTTGGCACACCGCTTGGGAGTAGAACCCTCCTGCCAGACCATCCGCACCCTCGACCAAGTCGTGTCGTTGGCAAGTGCGAACCTGGACCAGCCCGAGGCCGGTCCCTCCTCGCTGAAGCACCCTTGTCTCAAGGAGCGCATCACAATGTATGAGGAGGACGCCATCTCCCTTGGGGATGATGAACCCTTCGCTCACGAACCGTTCGCTGATGACGAGTTCGATGAGATCGACGCGATGGTCCTCGACCGCTACAATGCGACATCGATGGCGATGGGCGCAGAGGCCAGCCTTTTCAGGCAAGTACCTTCTGCACGCGTGCTGACCGACACTGACACGCTCCCTTTACATGTGCGCTTTACGCCGGCACTGTATATAGCGAGCAGTAACTACAATTTGTCGTGTCGTGTCTCGAGTAATGCATATATTTGTTCGTGTTCGAATAATGCACGCTGTGCTGGCTGTAAGGGAAAAATGGTCGACGATAGCGAACTATCTGGTGCCTTCTGGCTACTAGATTCTGGCGCATCACGCGACTTCACTGGTGACATAGGCGATTTTGCCTCCTACAACGCGCTAAAGCGAGCGCACTACGCCAAAACCGCAAATGGTGTAGCACTGATTGCTGGCATTGGCACAGTATTACTCCGGTGCCTAGACCACAACTCAGGGGATGAGAAAGTTATCACACTCACCCAAGTGCTCCATATGCCAGGCACTACTGCACGCCTTATTTCTATGTGCAAAATGCTTCAGCGTAACTACAAAGTCACTGGCGATAAGCGAGGCATTAGCCTCATTCATAAAGCTGAACGCCTATGGTTTGGGCCAGACCCAGAAGATGATCGCAACATCATTTTTGGGATTAGATCTATCCCGATAATTAGATCTAACTATATTGCCTCCGTGAGCAAAGTCGATTACGACATTATGCACCGGAGATTCGGGCACCCCTCAAAGGAAGTACTCCGACGCGCGCAAAAGCATACGCAGCGCTTCCCGGAGATTCACTTTCCTACTGAGGACTGTGTTTGCCCTGGATGTGCTCTTGGCAAGATGCCCAATCAAGCTTTTCCAGAGAACGAAAGATGTGCTTCCAAGCCCTTTGAGCTGGTGCACTCTGATCTCAAATCCTTCCTGGTTACGTTGTACCGGAAGTTTAAATACGCTATCACCTTCTACGACGACTATACCTCTCACGCCTGGACTATGCCTCTTCGCTCCAAAGCTGCAGCGATTACGGCTGCCAAAGATTTCCTCAAAATGGTGCGAGTCCAACATGATACGCACGTCGTTGGATGGATGTCCAATGCCGGCAGAGAGTATAAATCCGATCTGTTTGATCGAGCACTCCTTGAGAAAGGAATTAAAATATATCAAAGTGCTCCAAGAACCCCCATGCAGAATGGCCGCGCCGAGCGTTTAGGGCGCACTCTCATGGATAAAGCTGAGTCTATGCGGCATCAAGCCTGCATTCCTGACTCCTGGTGGGAATTTGTGTTCGCTCACGCAACCCACATTTACAACTGTACTCTGGTAGCTCGCCTGCGATGGTGCACCCCCCATGAAATGCTTAAGGGGGAGATGCCTAACATCGACCACCGTGTATTTGGCTGTGGAGCCTTTGTCTACCTCCCAGCCTCGGCTCGAGCAAATAAGATGGCTCCCAAGTCGGAGCTTATGACCTATGTCGGTGTTGCCCCTGGCAATGAGCGCAACTTTTTGTTTATGCGCTCCACCAATGCAGTATTTACCGCTGCTCATGCCGTTTTTGACGAGCGCCACTTCCCTCGCTGCCCCAAAAACAGGCGCGAACCTCTCGAGAACCCTTTCGGAAGGGCAAATCCGAAACCTACCACCGATCGACCAGGGAATCCCCCTGATGATATTGACAGTGATGACGATGTGGAACACGACCATGGCTACCCACATCCCCAAGCACAGGATGACGATCCAAAGCGCGAGGACCCTGAGGCTCCTGAGGAAGAGCCTAATCAAATAAATCCTCCCCGTACGCCATCTCCAGTGCCTCCACCAGCACCGTGAACACCTTCACCAGCGAGAAATCCGCCACCTCTGGCACTGCAGCGCCCTGGCCGAGCTGAACACCGCCAGAATGCGCCACGACCCCCTGCAGTGAATATCCCTGCCCGCCCCCAACGTGAACGTAGAGCGCCATTGCGCCCCGGTAACGTGTATGGTGAGCGGCGACATCCCGTCGAGCAACTCTGGGATATCGAAAGTGCCTCTCGATGGCGAGAAACTGTGGGTGAGGTCCCTAGACCCCCACAACCGGACACACCAGACCATGTCCCTGGTGGTTTCCCCGACACCTCTGCAATGCCCAGTGAGGAAGATGTGCAAAAGATGTGCGAGGAAGGGGGAGCAAACCTAGTCCGTTTCCTGATGGGCAAAGCCCTCGAAACCCGCGACCCTCAATATGAGAGTGTCCGCAATTGGTCCTACAAGGACATCGCTCGCTTACCCCAAGCTGAGCAGAAACTCTGGCGACTTGCTTGCCAAGAAGAGCTTGACGTGCTGCGAAAGCGCAAAGTCTTTGAGCTAGTTGACCGTCCCCGAGACCGGAAGGTCATAAAGAATCGATGGGTCTTCGACGTGAAGTCGGATGGCCGCAAGAAAGCCCGCTTAGTAGCAAAAGGCTTCTCCCAGGTCGAGGGATTAGATTTCGACCAGGTCTTCTCACCAGTCGTGTGCTTTGAAACAGTGCGCCTCATGCTTGCGCTTGCCGCACTTGAAAACTGGTATATTACTGGACTCAACGTTCGGAGCGCCTACTTGTATGGCAAGCTCGACGAAGAGATCTACATGGAACAACCCGACGGGTTTGCAGTTCCTGGGCAAGAGCGCAAAGTGCTCCGCCTCTGGCGTGCCCTCTATGGCCTTAAACAGGCCGGCCTAGCTTGGTGGCGCACACTCGATGAGTCTCTCAAAGAGCTCGGGTTTGAGCGCCTTGAGTCTGAAGCAGGCATCTTCTTCTACAAGAAGAAAGGCACCAACATCGTCATTGGCATTATCTACGTTGACAACGCTTTATTCTGCGGCCCTAACAAAGCTGTTGTTGATGCCATCAAAGCGCAGTTCATGCGCAAATGGGAGTGCAGAGACCTTGGAGAACCTAAGGAGTTCCTCCGCATGCGAATCACTCGCAAAGGTCGCGCTATCCACCTGGATCAATGCGTGTACCTCCAAAAGGTCATTGAACGCTGCGGCATGCTCAATGCAAAGTCTGCAAGCACCCCACTGCCGGCTGGCTACTATGCCGCCAAGAATACAGAGCCTGTTGATGCGGAACTCCACTCCCGTTTCCAGACGGTTATTGGGTCCCTCCTGTACCTTATGTTAGGCACTAGGCCCGACATTGCCTTTGCAGTCACCCATCTCTCGCGCCATGCCGCGAACCCATCCCAGGACCACCTGTCCAAAGCGCTTTATATCTGTCGCTATTTGATTGGTACACCTAACTACTCCCTAGTGTACAATGGTGGATCCGGTGCTGGCCTGATTGCATGCACAGACTCAGATTGGGGATCAGACCCTATCTCTCGCCTCTCGCAGACAGGTTTTTACCTGAAACTTGCAGATGGCTTGATCAGTTGGACTTCTCGTGCGCAGAAGACTATTGCGTACTCGTCCACTGAAGCCGAATACATGGCTTTGAGCGATTGCGCTCGCCAAGTTACCTGGATTCGGAGTTTACTCGGTGAGCTTGGCTATAAGCTGAAAGCTATCCTGATTTGTGGTGATAATCAGGGGTCCATATTCATGGCATCCAACCCTGTAACGGAGCCTCGCTCCAAGCACATCGACATCCGCTACCACGGAATCCGCGAGTCAGTCGCGAAAGGTAACGTGGAACTATTCTTTATTGATGGTGCTGAGAATCCCGCCAATCTGCTCACCAAGAACTTACCCCGTGAGAAATTCGCGAAGTTCAGAGCTCAACTAGGCTTACAGTTTCCCTCTGGCAGCATCTAGCGCCTTATTCGCTGAAGTGCTCTACATGCAGCACAGCGAGGGGGAGTGTTGAAGTCGCACGTGCACCTGGCGTAAACCGTCGACGAAGTGCGCGCAAGACTGCGACCCATATTAGTGTAGACTTAGTAATAGTCCTCTTTAGAGTAGATGTTACATGTCACACGTCACACGTCACAGTCATGCATCACACTATTTGTTGTATATAAACAGCGTTCATCGCTTATATAATATAACAGCTCTTAACCAGCTACCACTACCATCTCTGGTTGTGCACTCCACCCAAACAGGTGAGTTGGAGTAGCAGTTCCTCTACGTATATAGGTATTGCTTCAACAACCAGTAAGACACTGACTGGTCGTGATACCGGTATGACTCTGACCGCCCAGTATGCTACTGGTATGATAGTGACCGGTTGGTATGCTACAGATATGACACTGACCAGTCGGTATGCTACCGGTATGACAGTGACCGGTCGGTATGCTACCGGTATGAAGGCCACTGGTATTATGAAGGCCACTGGTATGACAGTCACCACTTGACTCGCTACGGGCTGAGTATAATACCAGTATGACCATTGGTGGTCAGTATGCCCATATAGAACAGTATCTTCGCAGGTCAAAACACAATACTAGGATGATACTGGTACACCACATAGTGGTCAGTATGCTACCGGTATGACTGTTACCGGTCGGCATAATAGCAGTACCTTCAGTACTGGCCAGTATAACACCAGTATGACCAACACCAGTTTGTATGCTACTGGTGGGACAGTTACCAGTCAGTATAATAGTTGTATGCCCATTGCCAGTCGATATGCTACTGCTATACCTATTATCCAGTGTAATACCAGGATGACCATCACTGGTCTGGTCTCTGTCTTCAAATACAATCCTGACAGGCTTATATTGCAAGCATCATGATTGCCGGTGTGTACGTGATTATTACCAGTCAATACCCCACATTTATTACCGGTGACCATTGCTCTGTGTCTTGTATGTGCCCTACCGGCCACCCATTCAACTGGCCTAAGGCAGGACTGCATCATGAATGTCACATGGACCGTGAGAAATATCATTATCCTATTAAAGGCTTATATTTACCCAGGACCTCACTTGCCCGCAATCATGTCTAACACCCTTGATGCCCACAATATCTCCCTCGCTTTGCAATACATCAGGGTTCGGTTCCGACGGTTTACCTATGTGCTACAGCAACCCAACCCACCTTCAAATTGGTTTGAGAATGTCATGATAGAAATTGTAAGATCACCTGATTCTTATGGAAATCAATTCATATATTATACATTTAGCGCGTTCTTGAGCGATTGCTCTCTGCATGCAGTGCCTATGGTCTGATCATGCGGGTGCCTTATATTGCAAACCAATTCCTGTGGTGTGCCACTCTGGCAAAGATGCAGCAGGAGGAGATACTGGAATACATGAAGGGTCATGATGTATTCATGATCAGGACAGTTCTACATCATCATCCCAGTCTTCACCCAGAAACTGTGTGGCTGATGCAACTAATCCCTCTAACTGGGATTGTAGCCGGTCTCAGTGCCGTGCAATTGATAGCTGTTGTATTTCAGTTCTGGATGTGTTGAGCTGCCGAGCATCAATGGCTAGCATTATCTGTGCTCCTTCAACCTTCAATGCCTTAGCTATCCATGTGGTTGATCCCCGAAGCCGGTCTTGTTGTTGGTTGATAAGGTTCATTTCTATCAATTTCATTGTTGGTGCTTCAGGCCATATTCAGTAAGGTTAACTCCATTTTAAAACAACATACCCTTCTCCAGCTGAACATCATATATATCCATTGCATGGGGATCCATCATCCGGTCATTCAATGCCTTCACCTCCTGCTCCGACCACAATTGCCGGAGACCTTCCAGGACTTGGTTATTCAGTTTTTCAAAAGCTTCTGTAACCTCTGTCAACGAGCACTGGGCACCCCTCATTTTTCTCCTTAGAAACAATGCTTGTACACGTCAGCCAGCAGGGTCATGGTGAAGGGCATTGTTATACTCACGCATCCAGACCATCTTGACAGACCATCTTGACAAAATTGTGGTCATTCATTTGGAAATCGAGTAACTCTTGGTGATGCGGTGTTGCCATCCCCCTTGCAGATGGAGATATTATATTCAGTGAAGACCACAGTGTCTCCATGATCTCCCCATCCACTCTGCCGGCACCAGGAATAAAATTTGGGGCATATCTGGCAAAGCATTCTGTTTTATGCCCATGTACATGCCAAATACCGATCCCAGGCAAAATGCACAGTCCATCTGGTAGAGTGATGAATTTGTTGGACTGAATCCGCCAAGCCAAATTTCTACTATACTGGCAATTGATGTTGTAAAATGTTATCACTTGTTGGTCGGGATTCAATGCATGCCGGACTGCATGCACCAGGGCATAGTCCATGTTTACCTGCCTGTAACCAGCTCAACAAACTCGAGATGACAATTATGAGAACCTACTGTTCTCCCTTCTGAAAGTCAACCATTGCATGGGGGATGAAACATCCATGTCTTGCACATGCACATCCCCCAATCCCGGTGGATGACAGCTGTTTCCTTGCCGAATTTGCCTGATTAACTGCCCGGTGATTGCTACACTCTGATCGCTTTTCAAAGGATGAGATATAGAACTTCCAGTGGTGCATTCCCTCACCTCTATCTGATTTGCTGTGCCTGCCAAGTACTCCTTGTAGTTACCTGAGCCTACCATGAACCCCCTCCCATCCATCAGCCACACCTCATCTGCAGGGTTCCTCGGTCTCATGTGCTCCGCCTTGAAATTTCCATCCATCACTATTGACCTCGAAAATTTCCAGCTACAAAGAAAAATGAATCTCCCCATCCCAGTGGAGCTTAAACACATTACATACTGGGACAAATCCACATCAGTATCATCAAGGTTCACTCCGGGCTGTGGACATGCCAGACAAAACAGCACAAGGTCACCTGTCGATGAACCAATTTCACTATCATCAACTCCCTTCCATTTCATTAATTTTAGCACCCTCCACATCCTGGATACTCTAAGTAGCTCCCTGTATCTGTCCTATTACTGAGGTAAGACACATGTAATGTGTTTCCGGTCCACTCACCAGCACAAGGTGTGGAAAGGCATTGGATGTAATCCTGCGGAGTTTGCTGTAATAGTTCATGGCAGAGGTTCCACATTCCACATTATCCTGGATGAAGTCATCCAATACCTGAAAGGTAAAGACAGTCCTTGGTTCCTTAGTGGTGGCAGGAAAGAGGCCGGCCATCATCAGCTGAAGGTGTGAATCTGGTGACCCATGACAGTTGCAGTACATCACATCGCAGAATTGTACTCCCGAAGTGTGCACCACAGTCAAGAAGGTTCTGCTGTTTGGTACTTTGAGATGGGGAGGTGAGCCTGAATCCACAGATTCCTCATGGTCCTGTGCTCCTTCCTCTAGGTCATTGGAGAAATCTAATTCTGCATGACCACCACTTGGACAAGGATCCCCACCATGTCCAAGGTGCAGCACCAACCCCGCCTACAACATCAGACATTGTTATTGAGTCAGAATGAAAGCACTCACAAGCCGGAGAGAGGAGTCTTCAAAGAAGGCTGAATTCCATTGTTGAACCCGGTGGAAGGGCCGGAGCTTATGCTGGTTCCTGCAACAGGCTGTGCAGAACACCGGCCAGTGTGCACAATCTATGCATCTGTAGCTGCCATCCCCACCACACAATATGCAAATCCGTGGACAGGGGGGAGCTTCCATGGCAAGAATGATTGAGAGATATTTCTGTTTATGGGGCAGCCATGCCCGGAGATAGCTGTTCTAAAAGTGATGTCCATGAGATACAGGGTAATATATTGTGGAATAATACTCTACCTGATTTTTGGTCGTTTTAAATTGTTTCAAAGCAGGTGGATCGTCTAGCTCCTGGTAAGCATCTTCATCACCATTTTGAAACACATTGTGTTCTGCCATGATGGATGAGCAAGCCACAGTAGGAGATGCCTTAGATTGCATAGCTTGTCGACCCTTTCTTCTGGGAGTGACCTTTTGAAACTTATCAATTGATCCTCTAGTTGTTTTTCACAGTCTTCCACACCACATGGGTCACAGAGGTAGAAGAGGTCACTCCAGATATCCTCGACTTCCCCATGATTGATAGGCTTGGTGCAAACTTCAGTAGGAATTGCCTCATTGCAATATCATGGATCACCATCATCGCATCCGGATCTGTGTATCTTGTCTGAGATTGGTACCAATTGGCATCAGGAACATTAGGTACACTGCCTATATATAGTAGGTGATCTGCCAATTTGTGACATTGGCTACTTCTTATGGTTAGTGATCCACTGCACCGGAACCATAGCTAACCTCAAAAGGAAATTGTTCAGATCGAAGGAACTTTACATGACAGCTGAGGGAATTCCATTCAACATGGTGCACGCTATGATATGGAG